>CBVK0100086959.1:0-14263 GCA_900067695.1 Picea abies
AAAATATAGCCAATCATTTATAGTTGGCATATGAAGGATTAGTAAGATTCGCCAATGTTTCTACATTTTAAAATAAATTTCCATCCTTAAAATCATCTCTATGATCAACCCATCAAGGAACTGCTCTTCTAGGAAACCAATCTCATGAAGGAAAAACTAGCTCTTGCCTCTGTGTCAACTATTGCACTATCTCCTATTGAAATATGAGGTTCCAAAGCTATCCTTATAAATGAGCCACCATGTTGATGTTATGCCACTTTAATCATAGTTTTTTTACCATTGTTCCCACTCTACATCTTCCCCTCCTCTAACTCCATGATGACATACCTATAAAATGTGAGCCTACTTTCATGAATTGTATCTGGCATAGGAAATCATATGAAGTCATGACCTATAAATCCATTGTCATTCCCAATCTTGAATATCAGAAAAGCAAGTCTATCTAAGTCACTAATAATGAATATGGTATGCTCATGGACTCTATATATCCCTCCACGAGACAACTCTATCATCTGCATTTCCCCATACTCCGAATACAAATGGAAAGTGCATGAACTAGTCAATCACAGGAGACATACTATCAATCCATTGTATCCTTTATAAATATGTGGTGCAATCTGTTCACATGATCTCCCACTCTCACCCATAAATGGCCAAAGAATGCATACATCCATTTAAATGAGTATTTTCGACCTACTTTGTTGACAATTCATATACTCCTCTACACCATCCATGAGGCCTCTCTATTTGAACCTCTCTCAGTTCTTCCTAGATAGTGTGAAGCAATCTCTTCTCCTAATACTAATCTATAAGGTGCTAATACGAGAAAGAATCTTATTGTCCCTAGTAATCCAGGCTATCATAAGTTGCCTAAACTCAATCAACTCCTAGGAAGACCACTCCTCCAAGAAATCACTCCTAATACACCCAAAATTAAAATCCAGAAGGTAAAAATCAATGCTCGCACATCTAATAGTAGTTTAAATATCAAGAAATGTAATCCCAAGGCCCCGGACTAATCCCGTACAAGTACTTTTATGTTCATGTTGCACGACTTTGATCATCACCATTGGACCAATGCACCTAGTTTGCATCCTCCTCTCCTAGGACCCCAATCTAAACTCCCTGAAGGGATTGAAGCCATTATCCTAAATCATCCCCTATGAAGGTATCTCAGTGAAGTATAATTTTTCAAATCCATGGTGGGATTTTATCCCATCATGCCATATAGAGTAAATCTCGACCTCCTCTCTACTGGAGTCCCGAAAATAGAGAATACCATTCACTATCATAGATATGTCTGTAATCATCATCTGAATCAATCTATCATTGAGATGAATTCTCATATCCCACCACCAAATTGGAATTCCATTACTCCCAATACCTTCTATCTATTGTTGTGCAATATTGGTAACGATTTGACTAAAAGTGAGCCAAGTGCCTAGTATGTCAACATTTTATGGAAACCACGTACTAGGAATCAACTTTGTAACTATAACTTTGTTTGGATCCTTCCAAACTATACTAGAGAATATACTACATGTGGTGCCTTATACTCATATGAGTACCTATAATTTCCTTCAAAAGGTGAATCCCACATAGGCCTCATGATATTCTCCCTAAGCATGGGCTCATGAACTACAAGTGTGTGACCTCCATAGTGGATAATTCCACCCACCACTCTATTGAATAACATCTTTGAGAACCGATCCAATACATTATAGATATAATTGTGTGGTCCAAACAGATATCCCAAATGAAATAACTGTGGCATGTCTATAATCCTACCTACCTCACTCATCTAACTCAGGTGAACCCTACACGTTCCACTGAATATATTGTTGGCATAAAAAAATAACACTAGATACCACTACCACTTCCTAGAAGACTTGAAAGTGTTCGGTGCACTGGTCAATCCTAATGTTATGACCAAGGATTCAAGGTGACATCTGGGAGCCATTATGCCAATATCTTTCTCTCTTTCCCTTCTCTGATGATATCCCAATTGAAGATCAATATCCAAGGAATATTCCTCTCCATGAATCTCTTCCATCTACTCATCAATCCTAGGTGAAACAAACTCAATTATATGTTTAAAATACCTGTTTGGAGGTCTCTTCGAGGGAAACATCCCAAAAACCCACTATATACCACCATACATTGTCTTATATTATTGTATACTAATGCATACCACTGTATCATCATATATCCTATATTCTAACCTAGTTATTAGACGTAAAGCGAGATGATGATATTACTTGCTTATGACCTAGTTGTTATCAAGATGATATTGACGATATTGTCCTCGAGATGCCACCGATGATGCAGACCTCTCTCGCCTGATGCTGATGAAGAATACCCTTCTTGTTAAGGGGGAGTGTTGAAATAATGTAATTGCGAAGAGCATTCTTATTCTTATTGGATTAAATCCCCATTGTGGATTAATCATGTCATTATTATTATTGTTGTTATTGGATTAATCCCCATTGTGGATTAATCATGTCGATAATTGTATAAGGACCAAATCCCCTTTTTTGGATTGGTCATCGGACAATTATAAAGGGTAGAATAAGAAGTCGGCCCCAACAGTTATTATGGAAGACCCAGAATTAATTAAAGGTAGGTTTACCCACCCAGAGTGAGAGGTCGGCCCTCCCAATTGTGACCTTTCACACATGCTAGTCCTGTATAAATAAGAGGCTAGTTTCAAACACAACAACTCACTTGCTCATTCTCTTATGAGCCAAGATGCAATTACCAGTAAATGATGTTTCTTCCCCTAGAGGGTTTCCTAGAGTAAATGATGTTTCTCTTGTGAATGTGTATTTATTAGTGATCTTGTTCTTATGATGGTCTTATCTATTGAAATGTAAAGAACTATAATAATGGCATAAAAATTAACACTAAGGCCATTATGTATGTTCTCATTCTAACCTTCCAGAAAGAAAAATTTGTTCCATCAAACAGAGGAGGCTTATTGGCTGAACTCCCTTCATGACTTGCCGTGTTTAAGATTACAGACCTACCTTTAAATAAAAGGAACCTGGTCTGATACCAATTGTTGAAATTACTAAGACAACTTAGAGGGGGGGTGAATCAGTTATCACTCTACTTAAACAATTTATGACTATTCAAACAATTTTTAATCTTCTCCAAGTGACCATCAATATTATACAAGATATGAAAAACATAAATAATGAACATTAGTCACACATAAGATATACCCAGAGATATATTTTCATGAGGAAACCCATAAAGGGAGAAAACCTCTTCTTCTTCGAATGATAGGCAGTATTTTAACTTATGTACATCATCTATCTTTGAGCACCAACTCAATGTGAGGCTACTACCTCAGTTTTTACAAGCTCCAACTTGCTGAGAGAACCAAATCTCTGGTTTCTCTAGCACCCACTAGAAGGAAGCATCAAATCATTAAATGTTCTAGCACCAACTGGACTTATACAAGAACCAACTTGCATACAGAAATTTTTTTGTTTTCCCTAGCACCACCCTGACACCCTGTTTTCTAGCCACAACTAGATGAAATCTACAACTTCCAGTATTCACGCACCAACTTGAATAACAGAGGACTACAGTCCTCCCTAGCACCTCCCTACCTCCCTGAATATAAATAAATGATTGATTAACCAACAATACAGATATATCAATTCTTACCACTCCTTCTTTGTTATGCAATTCTTCTTTGCTTCGCTTCTTCTGTTATGTTCATACTTGGCTTGACTTGTTGTCTCTCTCTATCTGTTCTTTCTATGTTTCTCTCATGCTCTCTGGTATGTGTAAATTCTTCCCTCTTCACCATTTATGTTTTGTTCAACTTATGTTTCTCATCTTTGAGTTTGATCTCACATTGTGCATACTATGATTTTATTTTCTCTCGGTTCAACTCATTTCTCAGTGAGAACAACCAACCTCACACGATCATAGCATTTCCCTTTTATGCTATACCATCGATTCAGTTACACCACGATTCTCCAAGGAAATGCCTCAACAATTGAATCACCAAATGTCCAAGAACTTTAATTCAGTTCTGCTAATTGAATCGTAGCTAAACAATTAACCATGAGGTGAAATAGTAGCCCTTCGATGAAATTCCCAATTAACCAGCATAGTTGGATTACATCCATAGGGTCTCACATTTATCCCATATGACCATTGGATGTGACTGAATGCTAAACATAAAGTGATTTTGTGATTTCACATATCGCGACCTCCTGCTGTGAGTTGCCTCCAAACTCCCAAAATGCAAAAGTCCGAAATGGATCTTAGCAGTGCTAGCTCCTTCACTTCTCTTCCTCTGATGTGACCAGAATTTATGGCCAGGGGCCAAGCATCAAGGTGTTTCATGATTTTTCATATTGTAACCTCCTACTATGAGTTGCTTCCAAACTCTCGAAGTGTGAAACTCTGAAATGTTTCATATTAGATCAATGACTGATATCTCTCCCTCTGATCAATGGTTGCGATCAATATCATGGACTTTGACTTCATATCAAATCAAAGTTCTAGATCCTTGGTGATCCGATGGTCCATATCATTTCGCAACTTATCATATCACGAGTTCCTGTGTCATATTCCTTTGACTCCTCTAATGTGCAAGTCAGTGAAATTCCAATCGCTCGCCATGTGTCCTCTGGCCCCAATGGCTAGGATTGTTTCACAACTTCATGTATCATGAGTTCCTGTGTCATATTCCTTTGACTCCTCCAATGTGAAAGTCAACGAAATTCCAATTGCTCGCCATGTGTCCTCTGGCCCCAATGACCAAAATTGTTTTACGACTTCACATATCGCTAGTTTCCACACCATGCTCCTTTCCCTCCTGCAAGTTAGCGAAATGTTGGTCTCTCGTCATGCATCCCTCCTGTATGAATTCAGATCTAACAGTCATCGGGAAATCGGGATAGGTGATCTGACGATCACTGTTTCTCATCCTCCTGAGCTTACACATCTTCCCATCTTGGAAGAATTTATAAGTGTCAAGGAAGCCCTCGACCTTTCTCTTGTTTTCCATCATTGTTGCGCTGCTGATATTGCCATCATTGACAAACAAGAATACTCTCTTCATGTTGATTTTTCCATCAATGACAAACAAACATACTATGCCTTATGTCTGTAAACATGCCAACAAATAGGGTTTTATTATCTTCTCCTTTGTCATAATGGATAAGGGTGTGAAGCTTACTAATCTTCTTGATCTATTTCTTCTTCCTCTTGATATTCTTTAGTTCTTTGATTCCAAGATATCTTTATTGTTATTTCATATCATTAATAACTTTGTTCTGTTCATAGTCTGTCTTTATATATTTTGAACTCATTTTGTTGATTTTTCTTTAGATATTATTTGTTTTATTCATCACACTATTCTACAGACTGATTTTCTTTTGAGAGTTCATCATCATCACCATTGTTTTGTGCACCATAATCTTCTTCATATTCTTCTTTTTAAATTATTATTCCTTGAGTTTGTTTCTCTTCATATGAAAATCTTTGAATTTCACATTCCTTATTAGGAGTTTCATCCATCAATTTATTGTTATCAATTTCTTCATTTTTAGGTGCAATATCTTCATCATCTTTCTTGCTTTCTCCTTCATATTTTCTTCTCCATATCTTTCCATAAGGCACTTTGTTTGATGAACTTTTATTTTATACATTTGTCCTTCTGGATTTATCCTCTCTTCTTTTCTTCCAACATTCACTAGATTTCCTTCCTAACTTGTATGGATTATTTTCCATGGGTTGTCTTCTTGATTTCCTGCAGTCTTCGGATTTCTACCAAAACTTATCACAATTGTAGCATCTCATTATAGGACAAAAATTTTCTATGTGCCCAACATAATTGCATCTCCAACATTTCATTAAGTTATTGGACCTCCCTGAATTTTTCTTTTCAGGACTTTTGCATTCCAATGCTTTGTTACCAAATTTTTTACAAGAAAAAAAGTAACCATTGAAGGTGTTTCCATACTCGAGTCTGTTGTCACATGAAAAGTCTTCCTTTTGATATGTTTCTTGTTTTTTACTTTTATAGCTTCCTCATTTAACAAAGTTCATGGTTTGTATTTGGTTTATGATTGCATTTTTTCCTTTTGAGGAGGATAATCCTTTCTCATGTTTGTGAATGGTGTTCCACTTTCCACCTTCTTATTTGTTTTTTACCCAAGACCAGTTATGTCATCGATTATTCTTTGACCATTCCAGATCTTATCCAGGATGGCTAAGTTGTTTTGGAATTTGATAATTTATTTTGTCTTTTCATTCTTCTTTTTGAAGTTGATAACTTCCAATTCCAACATGTGACATGTTTCTTCCTTTTTAGTCAACAGGATATTCAAGTATTCTTTTGTTTCCTTATCTTCTTGAAGTTGAATCTTTAGACTGATGACTATTTATTCTATCTCATCCAATACTTTTGTTCATTTATTGGTTTTGTCATATGTCTTCAACTCTACTATTTCTTTTGTTAGATCAATGACTTGAGTCTTCAATCTTTATATTTCTTCCTTGTTTTCTAGTTGAATTCTTTTGAGGTTGATGACTTCCAATTCGTGCATGTGGAACAATTATTCCTTTTTAGTCAAATAACTCTTCAGGGTTTCTTCACTTTCCTTAGCTTCTTCAAGTTGAGTCTTTATATTGTTGACTGTTTCTTTTGTTTCTTCTAATTCTTCTATGCATTTATTGAGTTTGTCATATTCCTTCAACTCATTCATTTCTTTTGTTAGATCAACAACTTCAGTCTTTAATCTATTGATCTCTTCTTCTTTTTCTTCTAGTTGAATCTTTTTTTCTTGCTCAAGATTCATGGTTGTTATATTGATCTAATTTTTGTAGTAGCAACATATTTTTCTTTTGAAGTTTCTCCAACTCTCCTAGAGTGCACATAGTTGTGTATTCAATATTGTCAAGCACCTCCTGTAATATACCATATATAAAAAGTATTCAAAACAGAAATAAAATGCTAGAAATGGCATAATAACAACAATATAACCAGAACAATAACGACAATAGCACTGAAATGATATAAGAATAACAATAGAAATAACACTTTGATTCTGAAAGCAATGTTCATAGGCCTCTTCAAGGGGGCAACCTCCAGTTGAGCAGAGCTCTATTCCAATAATATCCAAGCTAGGGTTCTCATACCCTCGAATCCTATTTATACTAAATATGTTTATCAAAAAAAGAATCTAGAGGAAGATCCTTCTAGAAGCAGAAGCTTCTATTAGGTCTTCTTACATTCGACTTATTCTATTTTATTGCAAGGCCTTATTAATGTTGAACTTTATTACATCTGAATATATTGTTCTACCTATGTGTGTGTTAGGACCCTAACATGTCCTCCCCCTTAAAAACAACCTTCTCCTCAAGGCTTGAGATGTGGAAATTGTTGCAGAATCGTAGCTGGTTCCCAAGTGGCATCTGTTGGAGTTGTATCTTTCCACTAGAATAACACTTCCTAGATGGTTCTCTTATGTAGGAGATGCTCACGCTGGTCCAAAAATGCTTATGGTTGTAGCCAAATGGATCCTTCTTCGACTAACTTAGGAAGGTTGGTTTGAATTTTCCACTTAGTTCCAATCACCTTCTTTAATCATGAAACATGAAAAACATGATGTAGCTTCGAATGACTAGGCAAAGATAACTGATAGGCTACTTGTCCCACATGCTTGAGAACAATATAAGGACCATTAAATTTGGGAGCTATCTTTTGACAATGCTCGACCTTAAGGGAAGTTTGTTTGTAAGGTTGCAGTCAAGGAAACACATGATCCCCTTCTGCAAATTGACATTCAAAGCAACCTTGATCTGCTTGTTTCTTCATGTGATTTTGTTCCATGACCAAATTCTCTTTGAGGGTATGAAGAATAGCTTCTCGAACAAGTGTTTGGTAAACTTCCTGGACCTTCGAGACACCAGGTAAGTATGAGAGAACTAAAGGTGGCTTCTATCCATATATCGCTTCAAAAGGAGTCATGCATGTAGTTGTATAGTATGAAGTTTTATACCATGATTCAACTATGGGTAACCATTGAGCCCACTGATTTTTCTTTTCGGAGGAAAAACACCTCAAATATGTTTCCAAGAACTTGTTGACAACTTTTGTTTGACCATCAGTCTAGGGATGATAAGCTGTGTTGAGATGAAATTGGGTGCCTTGTAGCTTGATTAGTTCTTGCCAAAAGTTTCTTGTGAAAGTTGGGTCGCGATTAGAAACAATAGAGTGTGGCATGTCATGAAGCTTGAAGACCTAATCCATAAAAATTTGAGCCACTGTGGATGCTGTAAACGAATGTTGAAGAGCACAAAAATGAGCATACTTAGAAAGGCGATCAACAACCACCATGATGATTGATTTATTTCCCAATTTGGGTAAGACGGTAATAAAATCCATAGAGATGTCCTTCCAAATAGCAGGTGGAATCGGAAGCAGTTGTAGTGTGCCTAGAGATTTGATTGTTTCTCCCTTGTTGCGTTGACACACATCACATTCAGAGACAAAATTACGAATGTCCTATTTCATACCATCCTAGAAAAAAGAATGTTTGACCCTGTCATAGGTTTTGGTGAACCCGGAGTGCCCCGCTATGGGTGTAGCATGAAGGTCATAAAGTATTGTAGATTTAAGCTTTGATTGTTTACTTAAATACAAATGGCCTTTGTATCAAAGCTCATCATGGAGCCAAGAGTACCCTGGGGAAGCTGGAGCATTGGACTGTAGTTGTTGGATCAGATGCAAACTTTTGGGATCTTGTAGCCATTCCTGGCGAACAGCTTGGAGCCAATCTGGTACAATGAAGGAAAGAGAAAAAAGGGATCCTTCATCTTCCTATTTTTGGTAAAGTGCATCCGCAACCACATTGTCTTTGCCTTTCTTGTAAATGATCTCAAAAACATATCCAAAGAGCTTAGTCACCCATTTTTGTTTCTCCGGGGAGGAAATGCATTGTTCCAGAAAATACTTGAGGATTTGATGGTCTGTCTTAATTTGGAAACGTTTCCCCAATAGATAAGGGCACCATAGATCAATGAAATGAAAAATAGCCAACATTTCCTTTTCATAGATTAATTTTCTCATATTTCTTTCAGATAGTTGCTTGATGGTAAAAGCCAAAGGTCAACCCTCTTACATAAGGACAACACCAATTCCTTTCCCTGAGGCATCATATTCCAACACAAAGGTCTTTGTGAAATCTGGAAGGGCCAGGACTAGAGTGGTGCAGATGGCCATCTTCAAGGTTTGAAAAGGTCGAGCAGTGGCTAGAGTCCAAGTGAAAGAGTTATTTTTTAGGAGAGTCATGAGAGGTGCCGCAATCTTTCCATAATTCTTAACAAACTTGTGATAATACCCTATTAAGCCCAGAAATCCACACAAGCTTTTGAGATTCTTTGGGTGATGCCAGTCTTTCATAGCTTCAATCTTCTTAGGATCCACCATGATGCCATCCTTGCCAACCAGATGACCCAAGTATTCTACTTATGAGGTGCCAAAATCACATTTAAACTGTTTTAGGAAAATTTGGTGCTGAGAGAGTAGATGGAGAACTCAATCCACATGAGCAAGATGGTATGTCTAGGTTTTGTTATAGAAGAGGATATCATCAAAGAAAACTAAGATAAAATGGCAGAGAAAAGGATGGAAAACATGATTCATGAGCCTTTGGAAGGTGGAGGGGGCATTACAAAATCCAAAGGGCATGACCAAAAACTCATAGTGGCCCTCACAAGTTCTAAAGGCAGTCTTTGGAATGTCCGCCTCTTTCATACTTATCTGGTGGTAGCCTGAACGAAGATCCATTTTAGTAAAGAATTGAGTGCCACTCAATCCATCCAGGAGGTCATCAATGTCAGGAATGGGAAATTTGTCTTTAATGGTAAGTTTGTTGAGGGTACGGAAGTCGGGACACATTCACCAAGAAACTTCTTTCTTCAGGACCATTATCACAGGAGAAGAGTAGGGGCTCATGCTAGGGTGGATAACGCATGCATTAAGGAGTTCCTAGACCATTTTCTCAATTTCATTTTTTTGGGAAAAGGGGTGATGATATAGACGGATATTGGGAGGAAGGCTTTCGGGTACAAGGGGAATGGAATGATCATGAACACTATGGGAAGGAGGGAGTCCTTCGGGAGTGGAAAAGACCAATTGATGTTTATAAAGGATGGCCTGGAGGTCTTGCAGTATCGAGGGTGTCTATGTTGCTTGTATGGAATGGAGTTGGGCAATAACACTGGAATGACCTTTTTTGAGCATATTTTCCATGCGATGGGAACTAATGATATCAAGTGAATCGACAATGATGCCTTGGAACTTATATTGGTTTCCCTCCTAGTCGAATTTAATGGTTAAGTCCTTAAACTCCATGAGAATGGGACCCAAAGTCCTTAGCCAGTCTACACCCAACACAATGTCACAAGTTCCCATGTCGATAGAAAACATATGAGATATTAGGTGTTAGTCACCAATTTGAAGATGCACATTTTCACAATGCCCTCCACATTTCATGGAACCACCATTTGGAATCATGATTTGGAAATTATTGATGGCATGGATGTAGCAATGAGTTTCTTGGGCAATGTGGCAATGAATAAAATTATGGATTCTTCCACTATCTACGAGAATCATGACCTTCCGACACTTTATCTAACCGATTAGCTTGAGGGTTTGGGGAGTAGAGAAGCTAGTGAGAGAATTGAGGGAAATGACTAGTTCAACTTCGGGAGGGTCTGAGGGAGGGGTTATGTCAGTGGTTTCAGGTGACTCCAACACAAGGGTAGTTTCAACATCCTCTTCTGAAATATCCTCAGAGATGGCCATAAAAATATTTTGTTCCTTACACTTGTGGCCCGTGAAATATTTGTCATCACAATTATAACAAAGGTCTTTGAGTTGTCGTTCATCCATTTCATCCTTGGTCAATTTTTGGATCTTTAGTGGAGCGGAGGGAGTAGTAGGATTTACTAGTTTAGGGCAAGGGATAAAGGAGGGTTTTCGGTTTTGAGAAAATACAACCTGTTGTGCTTCTTTATCTCTTTTATTATCTTCCACCCAAATCTAAGGTTGATCCATGAGGACATGGGCTCGAATCTCATCCTTGAGGCCACTGATAAAACACTCTCAGAAAAAGGCATCAGACATGCCCTCTGTCCGAAAAGCCAGGTGCTCAAAAGAAAATATAAAGTCTTCCATTGTTCATGATTGTTTCAACTTTGTCAAATGGCCCAAATGGTTGGTGTCAGTTTCAAAGCGTTCATAAAGCTCTTCCACAAAGTGTGTCCAAGCAATATACCCTTCACGGGATTTTTTTCTCCATTGCCACCATTGCCAACACTCTTGATCTAGATGGAAAACACCATACCAGAGTTTGGCCAAGTCATTTATAATGCCGTATAAAGAGAAATAATGTTCCACTTGGGTTACCCAACCAGTGGTCTTCGAGCCATCAAATTTGGTCACATACACCCATGGAAGGAATAGGTCACATTGAAATTGATGGTGCTAAAAGTTATGGGAATGAAAGGAATGTTCACCTTCAGTATGTGGAGGTGAGTCAAAGGAAGGGTTATCTGTAGGGATATGAAGCTTGGTGCAGAGTGACAAAAAGACAGATTCAAGTTGGGTGGTCAGGTCTTGTTTGATTTCCTCCATTGAGAATTGCATGGTTGTATTGACGGAGACAGCATTGGCAGCGATTTGTTTCACTTATTGTTGGGTCTTAGTGAGACTAGATTGAAAGGTGTTGAAGTGAGCTTCCATGTATTGGCTACAGGTATGGGCCATGAGGACGAGGGAACAGGTATGGGCCAAAAAATGATATGTATGAGTGTGATAAGGGCGAAGAGATGAATCCAATGGAATAGGTCTCAAATAATGGTGAAAAAAATTCCAGATTTTTTTTTTCTTTTATTTACACCTACAGAGTTATACTTCGGTCTGAAGAGTACTGCATTGATGAAATGCTCAAATGCTTAACCAGGGAGAAATGTGTATGGATTTGGCAACCCGAACAAAGTTGCGCGACAATAGATCTTGTATGTTTTAATTTGTTTATGTTTCTATCCCCAAGGGTTAGGTATTCAAGGGTTCTACATACAAGGGTTTTCCCTATGTTATAGCTCTCTGATATACATGCGGGGTCCAACAGTAGTACTCGGCCCAATATCTTAGGGAACTAACTAAAGAGGATAGATCGTACCCTTAATTGTACTACCTGACTACCTAGGTACTAGAGAGTATCTTCCTGAGTGTTGTTTTCAATGGCACTATAGTAGTTAGGTCACCGATCGATTTATCTAAAGAGGGCTTTAGGTAATCTAGGTTGATCCGTACACATGTGTTGTCTAATGTGCTACCACTCAAAGGGTTACCAACAGGGGTTACAAGGGTGGTCAACATATGTGCGCTTAAGTACCACTTGTATTTCCTGCATGTATGAATCCATCAATCGTGGGTTTATGCGCGTAACGACATATCTTTGTGGCTTAAAGACGTTGGAATACGTCTCTACCCTGGAAAAAAATTTAATCCACATTTTCTGCCAAGGAAAGTGCTCTGATACCACTTGTAATATACCAGATATAAAAAGTATGTAGAACAGAAATAAAATGCTAGAAATGGCAGAATAACAACAATATAACCAGAACAATCACCACAATAGCACTGAAATGATATAAGAATAACAATAGAAATAACACTTTGATTATGAAAACAATGTTCACGGGCCTCTTCAAGGGGGCAACCTCCAGTTGAGCAAAGCTCTATTACAATAATATCCAAGATAGGGTTCTCATACCCTCGACTTCTATTTATACTAAATATGTCTATCAAAAGAAGCATTTAGAGGAAGATATTTCTAGAAGTGGAAGCTTCTATTACTTCTTCTTACATTTGACTTATTCTATTTTATTGCAAGGCCTTATTAATATTGACCTTTATTACATCTGAATATATTGCTCTACCTATGTGCGGGTTAGGACCCTAACACCTCCATAGGAACTTCAATATATATACGATTTCTTGGTTCCATACAAATCTCTTCTAATGAAACTATAACATCAGTCTTAAGATTCAATATTTTTTCTTCAGTCATTACTTAGATATGCATCAATTCCTTGATGGAGTTGTCTTCTTCATTGATGACAACGGATTGCATCAATTCCTTGTTTGAGTTGTCTTCTTTATTGATGACTGGGGATTGCATCAATTCCTTGTTTGAGTTGTATTTTTTATTGATGACCGAGGATTGCATCAATTCCTTAATTGAGTTGTCTTGTTTATTAATGAATGGGGATTGCATCAATTCCTTGATGGTATTGTCTTCTTTTTCTATGTTTTGTACTTTAATCTGATAAGAACTCTCTAGATAGAGATATAATGCTTTAGCAGAGGTGCAATGTCCCATATTTTCGTTGATTCGGTCTGACATTCCATTATGGATTGCTTTTAATTCCATTGAATTTTTTCTCTTTGCTTCTTTTGTAGTTTTGGATTTGTTCATTGAGGTAGTTAAGTATCAAGGCTTACTTACTACTGAGTCACAAACTAAAAATCCTCTTGACTTCATATATCTTTTCATTATTTCCCTCCATGAAGAGTAGTATGTTCCATCAAACAAAGGAGCTTCATTTGTGGAGAGAGCCATTTATTCATCCATTTGTGTGTTTAATAGGATCTTCCTTCAAGTGATTAGACTGTTTTTCCTTGAAGATACCTTGCTATGATACCAATTTTTCTCTTCAGAACAATTGAGTGGTTAAACTTTAGTGAAGGAACCTTCTTTGATACTAATTGTTGAAACACACACTGACACTAGGAGGGGGGGCGAGGGTGAATCAGTTTCTCGAACTTTTGGCTACTTTTCACACTTTCTTAGATTAACTAAATTAACTAAATAAGATATTTGCAGTTCAATTAATTATTCATAAACATGTATAATACAAATTGTATGAAGTAGATAAAATATCATTCTTTTTTTATTTAACTTGAATGAATACAAATAAAATCAATCCTTTAATATCTTCAACTACCATTGAATATGAGAGATCAAACTCTCTGATACAAGACCCTAATTATAGTTCTCAGATCCAACTGAGAAATGAGGAATCCAACCCTCATAACAACACCCAACTTGTTGATCTCAGATCCAACTGATATGTGAGGAGTCCAATCCTCATGACAAGGCTCAACTTGTAAACAGGTACCAACCTGATAGAATGAACTTTCATTCAATCCAATATATAA
>CBVK0100086974.1:0-10929 GCA_900067695.1 Picea abies
TATATATATATATATATATATATATATATCGATCAATGTGTCATAAATGTTTACAAAAAGTACAACATGTACATCGCCCGTAGGCAAGTGAGCCTCCCCCCACCCCTATAGGTACAAAATGGGTATCCCCTACCCTATACAAAATGGGTGTCAAACAATGCTATACAAAATGGGCTCCCAGGCCTATATAAATACAAAAATATACAATCAACACTCATGGTGACCCCAGAGCTCCACCACCTAGTCCTCTGTCAGCAGGAGGTGCCCCACCAGCTGGGGGTCCTCTAGGTTCAGGGGGCAGTCAACTAGTCATCGTTGCCCCCGCTACAACTTCCCAGTGGATCATGGTCTGCCACTCTGCCAAAATTCCCACACATTGCTCCAGGACTCTCTCATCCTGAATGTGGGACCACATGCCCTCTGGCACACCCTGCAATACCACCTCCAATCGACGTCAGAAATCATCCATGCCCCCACCAGCCTCTTCCTGCGGTGCATGTGATGGCCCTACACCTGGATCGTCTAACCTACGCCTCTGGCTGATCCTCACCTCATCTTCTAGACTTGCACCAGCCTCATCCCTCCTATGTCGCTCTCCCACAAGCAGCTCTACCCGCGACGAACTCACGAGCCCCTGGCGCGCTGGCTCCCCAACCGTCTCCACCTCCCGACCTCGTGGCCCCACATCTGCAAACATAAAAACAAAGATAGAGTCGGCATCCATATACATATAAAAATATGCTACACTATCCAAATCATAAAGAATAAATACACAAACATACCTCTTTGGTCCCACACCTCTCCTGGAGGCAGAACCATGTCCGAGTTATGCCAGAAATCCATCCCACCATATGGGAATCATAAGATAATATGTGACATGTGGCACCACACACGTGCCAACGTGGCCGTAAAATAGTGGCCACCCTCTCCCCCTCTGTTTCGTACCAAAAGATTATCCCACCACATCAATCATGGCTCTTGCGGCCCTGCAGACGAAAAAAAAACCCTAGGGAGCAACATGAGCACCCTCTCCAAGAATCATGCTACCAGGATAGATCCAAAGGAAAACTCACTAGATTCGGTGGTTCAACACCGGTGGATCTACCCCATCATCTTGGCATGAAACATCAAGCCTGAGGTGAAAACATCCCCACCAAGGACCGTCTCTATAATCCTCAATTGACCTCCAGATATTCATTGAGTCATTAAGGATCCATATATCCTCACCACACAGTCGCGATGCACTGGTGCAAGATCTTGTCCATCGCCTCAATTTAGAAAATCGACCCTAACATCAGATTCGACCTCGTACAATAGTGTCAAGCTACGTCTATCTGTCTCACATCCCCCGACAACTGGGGGTCAACAAGAAGGGCCTTTCCATGAAAGGGGATCCCCATCAAGAAGTAAACATCCTCAATATCTCAGAAATTTAGTTGATGTCCCCTCACCATGAAGCACTGCAGATCAGTACTCCACATCGATATCAAATACTGGAGCAGGTACTCTTGGAACCATATAAATGGGAAATCAAAGAACTTGAGCAACCCACATGCTTCCAAGTTCCTCTGAACACCCAGCTCCTCTCTCATCGCCTCCCAGAGGCGCTCCCAGTCTCGCTCCCTCCAGTGGACTGGATTGATAAAATGGTCACCTGCATTTACACAGAAAACACTTGGTCAACAATCATCATTTATCAAAAATATTCAAAAAATTCAAGTTTTCAAAAAACCCCTTACCTTCACCTCAAGTGCACGGTTGTCACCTCCACAAGCGTGCACATGTGCGCACCTGCTATTCACATATTTGCGCATCAATTCACAACTGTAGGAGAAACATATGCACATCAATGCAAAACTGTCACACCCATAGGTGAGCACTCATGCACACCTATTCTACACACAGTTGCGTAGCTATCTGAGAAACAACAACGCACAGTGTGCAGTTGTAATTCGCACAGGTGTGCATCACATGCACACCTATTTTTCCCACCCATGCACCCCCAAGCATGATTGTATTTAGAAAAACCACACATCATGTGTGGGAGAGGGAATTATACCCATGCATATTAGCATGGGTATCCTTCCTTCTCCCGTGCATTGGTGGGCCCACCCCTACACAATACCCTAGTACGGCCCTCAGTATGACCCCTACCCAAAAAATAGAAACTAGCTACTGTGCAGGAGGATGGGACCACTAACCTGACTCTCGCAAATTATGGATTGACTGGATCGAACTCCTGTAATCTCAGAAACTCATCCAAATCCTCTCATCAATTCACTATAGAAACAAGTACAAATGAGGTGGCATTGTGGGCCCCACAACCATATA
Organism: Picea abies; assembly: GCA_900067695.1. Taxonomy (NCBI): domain Eukaryota; kingdom Viridiplantae; phylum Streptophyta; class Pinopsida; order Pinales; family Pinaceae; genus Picea; species Picea abies. The sequence continues at coordinate 2,332 of CBVK0100086974.1, forward strand.
TAGTCCCGTTTTCCAAACTTCCACACTCAGTTACAAGATCTCAAAGTCTTTGTTTTTCGATCTATCTTCAGCCATGGTATTAGGGTCTTGCCACCTACATAGTCACATTCCCCGAGTCACCATCTGCACTTGGCCCGGGGGATCATTTTTCTCACATCACGTCTAGGTACACATGCTCATGTTCAAAATTATCAAATAACTGTTATATGTTCTTTATCTTCATATATTTTTTATGTCGGGTATTGAGTTTTAATGTGTGCAGGTACTTGGTAATCACCAATCAACGCATCCCCTTCAGCTATATGATCAACACTATCATGTAATCATTCCCTCTAAATACCAATTTCATCTCCTAGTCACAACCTCCAACATTCGCCTTTAGGCTCCCTACATTCGGCTTTGCAGTACCGTCACCTCCACTGCATTTTGGTACTATCACCCAGTAGAACTCCTCGCCACATGAGTTTTCCCATTCATCGTCCCCTTTGGCACTTTGACACTCATGTTTATTTCACTCCCTAGGGATGGGAGTCTCGATAGTCTTACACATTTTCCGAGAATCATCCACATACTCCTTCTCATCATTTTTTCTATCTTCCCAATGGACTCCCAAGTTACCTCATCATGATTCATCCACCATTTGCTTTCCCATCTGAATATTTCCCTCCATTCATCTACCTCATACAGAAACCCACCCATGGGGCCCCCACTAGTTCTCCACGCAACTTGCACCCTCACAGGCCAAGACATCTTGCACTTGGGCATCTGTTTCTGTATCTGTACACTCATCCCAAATTATTCTTTATTTATTTGGTAATTGTAAAAAGCCTTTGCTTCCAACATTTACTTAGTTTTTTGTTGTCACCCTTGATGACCTTATTTTTCTAGAAAATCAATTCATGTCGCCCTTGGTTGGGGCATTCACTATCCTCTACTCATGTTGATATCATCCATAAACCCTGAGTATCCCACAGTCCATGTACCCCTAATCTCTAAGTTTGTCCACTTTGTCACGCCTCTAGAACAATATAACCCTATGTCTAGTCATCCCCATGACATTAGATACAATTTCATGGTTGTTGCCAATCATCTTCCAAACATACCCCCAACCGAGGGAAGTCTTGAGTCTCACCGCATCTTGACTTCATTCATTTTCCCTATCAGTTCCTTATCTTATCTAGTGGATTTCATGAAGCCCTTTGATTCTTGTAATCACATCTCCCTGTTTGTCGATATCAACACAGTTTCTAGAAGGGCGACAATATCTTGAATCTCATTACCTTCACAATGAGGAGTCTCGGATGACACAGAGAGAACCATCATTTCTCTTTGATTTCGTTGAGCCCCATAACATTCGACTTCAACAAAATCTCATGTTATGGTGGGTCTTACTATGCGACTATTGCAGTTGTTTTATACTAGCTGAAGACCTTTGAATTTGAAAGGCCATCAATGCCTACAAGTCATCGACACTTCTTATAGGCATCCTTGCCTCTTTTTAGAGTATGTTCACCATCATAATTTTCATCTGTCGTTATCGAACCACCTCGGAGGGCGCTGCAATTATATACATCATCATACAAACTTCAATTATTGTCTTACATTTTTAAGTTACATGAAACGAGCATGGGGCATGCCGCCTCGTTTGTATACAAATTTTATTTTCTCTTCCTAGAGACAAATTTGGGTCTCACGGTTCCCTCTCTCCCTCCGGTAGGATCACTCTTATAGTTCTTATCAACACTCTTCCTTACAATGGTACTCTCAATAGAAGAAACATTGATGTATTTTGGCTATATGTATGCTCCTAACCTCACACATCAGGGGGCATCTGTTATCACTGAAATTATGTCTGCAACATTGCATGCAAATGGTTACAGAAATACAACATCTCCAAACACCTATTAGTTCACCTGCGGCACCAAAAATGCATTTCCAAGAGGAAAAAACTATACAACTGGACAAAAATTGACATGTGTTGAATCACTAAAGGAAGTCCACGCACAGTGAGTGGGCCAAAGAAGCCTGTAGAGCGCACAATGTGGCATATGCGTGACTGTGTACGAGAAAATCCACACACTCCTATGAACAACACATTTATGGTTCTTGTCATCCCCTCACCCACTTATGGACCAACTCCCAACTTGATTTGACCCTCAAATATGAGTTGAATCCGAATGGGGGGCTAGTCAAATACCTAAGGGTTCCCTAAAGGGCCCCTTGTCCACACTAAGAACCAGTTGGATATTGCCTCAAAGACATGCAATAAATGGAGGCCATGGGTGCAATAAGAATTTAAGCATCTCATGGTATTGTTATACTGCCTCAATCCTCCTTAAAGGATCATCTTTTCTTCTTGAAGCATTCTAGCAACATTCGAATAAGCTATTCCACTCACCACTTGAGGGAATAGACTTGAATTTATTCACCATTTTCTTTCTTGTTTATCATTGTAAGAATAGCTCTCAAATAGGAGACTCAAGATCTGTATCAAGGGGGGAGAGGAGATCCATAAGTCCTCCTTTCTCTATGGTGTTTTTCCAACTAATATAGTTATTCGTTGGTGGCATAATCTCGGTCATTTGGTTGATTGATTTTGGTTCAAAGTTTCTTATGCATTGTAGTTTTATTTCGTTAGTTTTATTTAGTTTATTTGCTTGTTTATTTCATGTTCTTGGATTATCTAACTCATGCACTAACCTTTGTCTTGTCTAGTAGGCCCAACTAGACTTGTAAGTGCCCTTGTTTTGTTCACCCAAGTGGCAAAAAAGACACAACAATAACTAAAAATGAGAATGGAACAACAATAATAATAGAAAATACTCAACAAATTGTTAATAGAGTTCATCCCACCTGTGCTATGTCTCCGCCTCCACTTCAAAAGAGGAACTGGTCCATTAAAATTGATTCAAAATACACCATTATGTCTTATTTACATCAAATAATGGCCTCCAATCTACGAAAGATTAATTAATGTTCTTCCAGGAAGATAATAGAATTGGTATTTCAACCCTCAATGGCTTCCTCCCGCAATAAAGAATATTATCTTTCCTATTTTCTCCATACAATCTTTCTACCATTCAAATTCAATTTTGTCCATTTTATAGTACTTTTGTAGGTTGTGGTCTAGTGGTAAAGTTCTTAATTTTTGCACAAGTGGATGTTGTTCAAATCCCATTGAATCCGATCCATTGCATATATTATTTCATAAGCTTGGGGATATTATCCCACATTTAGTGCATTTCAATGGTTTATATACTATATAGTGCATTCTAATTATACTAAAATAATGTGATAAATGATATGTGTGGACCACGTATGTCTTGGTTAGAGTGCAAGGTTTGGTGGCATATATTTATATCAATTTTAAGATCCCCCCTCATAATTTCTTTATCCCAGGTTAATTGGAATTTGAATCTCAACCAATTTTTTAAACAACCTCCACGCATTAATGTGAAGTGCCACGTTGAATCCTTTTGATTGTTCCACGTGTCAGCATTGTACCCTTCTTTTTACCTATTTGTCTTCAACTTCGGCAGGCCATAACTTTTACATAAGGTGTCTAATTGACCCCAAACCCATTCAAATTGCATTGGAAATATCTTGACTAGCTCTTCGACATATAGACATTTTCAACAAAATTTAAGACCATTTGATTGGATCGGTTATGAGGATCCTCCTGGATCACTATTCTAAACAATGAACACCATAATCTAGTTTTTCTTGGAAAATAACTAATAAAAATGAAAAAATATGAGCTGAGAGAGGAAAACCTAGTTTCTAACCCATATTTATTAGATAGAAAACCAAATGGGTTAGATAAGTATATATCCATTGGTTTATTCAAAAACATGTGAGACAAAAGATGAATGGGGAAAAAAAACATAAATTTCTTGAATTTATTATTTACTAGTGGAAACAACCTTGGTCCTAATTTCAAAATAAACCCATCGGTTCATTTATAAAATAGTCACCTCTGTTGTTGGGGACTATAAAGTCTAAGATATAAAAAACCATTATATTTATACAATAAATGCACCAGGGGATTATAGGATCATTTTCCTAGGCCTCATTACTTCCTTCTATAGAGCCTATTACTAAGATAATGCTTACAATGAGAATGTGAATGAAATAGTGATCCAAAAAGGATCCAGAGAAGACTAAGGACAACTCAGAATTTGTAGAAGAAACTCAGGAAGCTCAGAATGGCCTCAGCAGACAGAGAAAGGAAAAAAAATCAAAGTCCTCAAAACTCAGTGAAATTGGCATCATCGCGAAGAGTGCATCACAAGATTTCCAACGACGTAAATGACTCATCAAATAGAGTGACAAATCATAAGATATTTGCGGTCAACGTTTTGGTCAACCTAGCCCAGTCAGCAGGGATGAATCAACATCTGTACTGTTGACGTCAGCATCAGTACAAATGATGTCAGAATTTGTAAAGTGTATTTGGCACACGTAGAAGGTGACATGTGTCATGCTGATGTTAGCATGGTGATGTGGAAACATAGAGGCTGCCACATGTCACTCGCTTTTGGCATTTTCATGTCAATCCATTGACCAATGAAAAAGTACTACATGGAATTTCGTACAAACACATGGCATACTGTACGGTGACATGGTAGACAGATGTGGCAAATGACTGTGCAAGTGTTTATCATGGCCCAATGGTTGGCTGCCACGTGGTAGTGGGAAAATTCCCAATGAGGGATATAAACTTGGTGAAGTTATAAACTCATATATATATGCATTGTTATAACTATAACCCAAAAGGGGAGGCCCACGGGCTCGACCTCGGGATCTCCCCCCATACAACGCCTTAACAATGACATCTGCCACCATTGGGCCAACAGATTACGTTGTGTAGTCTGCCCCACTTTTTCCTTTTAAGCTAAGTCTACCCGCGGATGGGAGGAAGGGTGCTCGATGGTATGGATGGGCACAGAAACTGAGACACCTTACAAAGAATTAAAGGTAGGGAGCAAGCACAAGAAACAAGACAAGATTTCTCAAGGGCCTGGGAGTACTAGAGTCGGTTTGAAGCATGGAGATAGTCATTTTTTGGTAATTTCACACCACAAATTCAATGGTGTTGTCTATTTTCTGATCTGAGCAAAGATTCTACAACTTAATTCCAAAATGAGGTATACTTATGTATTTTTCCAAATTCTTTTGCTAAGTTAATAAAACGACCTACCCATTTGAGAGTAGGACCCAAAGATGTATTCCACCATGTATGAACTCTGTTATCAAGTTTTTGTGTTCATATTTTATTCTTATGTCTCTTCATTATTGAGTTTTTCCTTCTTTAATGGTGCACTTTAATTTTTGCTCATTTAATACAATTCTTTATAAGTCACTTCGATGAAAAGATCTCGGATCATGTTGGTATCAGAGTAGTCATATTTGACTTGAATTGTTCAGTGTGAATTGTTACTAGGGCCAAACATAAACATGGTGAAGGAACTCTTAATAATTTCAATCCTGAAGTTGGTCGTGCATCCCGAAGGAAGAAAATGGAAAAAGAGGACAAGCGTGATGAACAAGAGAAAAATTCCATATGGTCTTTTATCACATGTCAAAAATGGTTGAACAAATGTATGGAGACTACGAGAAGAGGATGAAGAATAAAGGGAAGAAAAAAGAAGGACAAGCTCATGATTATGCTTCGATAAATCAAGGGGTTGGAGGAGACCCTCCTGAGCCTCCATCTTTACCATCAAGTTCTATCTCTTCTTCCTCTGATCATTCCCATCATTCTCATCATTCTAGCCATAAAGCTTCTTTTAAGAAACCATTATTAAATCTTGATGTAAAATTTTATTTACCTATGTTTAATGGAGATGCTAATATTGAAAAGCTAGATAATTGGATCCGATAGGTTGAAGTATATTTTTGTGTTCAACAGATTGATGAAGAGGAAGTTAAAGTGCAACTGGCTTATCTTCAGTTGGAAGGAACTACTCTCATATGGTGGGAAAGAAAACTTCAGGACATAAGTAAGTGTGATAATCTCCTTTCCTCATGGTCAAAATTTAAATCAACGATAAGGAAGCAATTTTATCCATTGGGTTATTTACATAAAGCAATGATGGAATGACAAACTTTAAGACAAAGTAAAGGTCAAACTGTACAAATTTTCATGGAAGAATTTAGGAAGAAGGCTCTTGCAGTAAACATTCCTTTGGATTCTTATGAAAATTTAATGAAGTATATTGGTGCACTTCAAAATTATATTCGTCATACTTTTCTATTGTTTATCCCCACCAGTATTGACAAAGTTTTTGTGCAAGCCACTCATCTTGAGAACAAGGGAAAGAATGTTCAATAAGATCCCACAAATAAAGCTTCCAATTTCCCACATAAGTCATTTAATAAGTTTAAAAGGAAGGACAAGAAGACCATAACTGTAAAGAGAGAAGAAAGAAAACCATCTTGGACTCATTGCAAGAAAAGTGGTCATGATGATGAACACTGTTGGAAACTACATCCAGAGAAGAGACCAAAGCAGTTTGGTGGAAAGGGGAAGACAAAGACCGTTGCTACAGTGAAACAAGATCTTGGTTCCGATTTAGGAGACGAAGTAAGATCACAATGGTTGGAGTACAATGTAAAGATTCCCTTCATGCTAGTTCAAATTCAAATAATGAATCTCATGATGATGAACGAAAGAGGAATGAATTATTTCATATAAGATTTGTATCTAAACAGAATAAGATAGATACATTATTTGATCCGGTTTCCCAAGTAAAATTGATATCTGAAGCACTTGTCAAAAACATGGGTCTTGAAACTAAACCACATCTAAAGCCTTATCCTCTTGTTTGGGTATGTGATAAAGAAAAAATTAATGTCACCAAGCAATGTAGGGACATATTTTCTATTTCTTCAAAGTTGATTGTTGAAGTGGATTTGGATGTTGTATCACTTGATATATGTGGCATAGTGTTGGGGATTCCTTATCTTTATGATAGAAAAACATTCATCTTTCGTCATGAGAACAAATATCACCTTACTAAGGGTAAACACAAAATGAGTGTAAACACAACACTTGTTAGTGCATGACAAATGAAGAGACTCGTAAACACTAATAAGAGATATGTACTCATGGTCGTAAGGGAGAAAGATGTCGGAACATTTGACACTTTCCAAGGATGTGATCCTTCTCATAATAAAGAATTAATTGATATTGTTTCTAAGTATGATGATATTTCCCAAGAACCATATGGATTACCTCCTAAGAGGGAAATCCAACATGAAATACATCTTCAACACGATTCTCCTCTTCCTAATATGGGCATGTACATGATGTCAGTTGTAGAAATGACAAAGATCAAGAAGCAAGTACAAGGCTTATTGGATCAAGGGGTCATCAATCCCAACTCATCTCCTTGTGGTTCCCCGATCATGATGGTGCCAAAGAAAGATGGCACATGGTGAATGTGTGTCGATTATCGGGAATTAAATAAAATCACAGTGAAAAATCGATACCCTCTTCCTCGTATAGATGATTTACTTGATCAATTAAAGAATGTTTTTTATTTCACTAAGTTGGATTTGCGTAGTGGATACCATCAGATCGGGGTTGCAGAACAAGATGCATGGAATATTTCCTTTAAAACCAAATAGGAATTGTTTGAGTGGTTAGTTATGTCGTTTGGGCTTTGTAATGCTCTGACAAATTTCATGTGTGTGATGAATGATGTATTTGGGCATTTTCTAGATGATTTTGTGATTGTATATTTAGACAACATTCTTATATTTAGCGGGACTTGGGATGAATATGTAAGGCATGTAAAACAAGTATTGGATACTTTGCAAAGGGAAAGGTTGTATGTAAAATTGTCCAAATGTGAATTTGGTATGACTACAATTGTGTACTTAGGTCATATTGTAGGAGGAGGACAATTAAAAATTCATCCTTCCAAGATTGATGTAATTGTAAATTAGTGTGTGTTATAACCCTAATTTGCACCATACAAGCTTACCTGGCATCAGGCCATCTCAGATTCCTTCTTTTCCAAAACACTGCTGAACAACTCTTCTTAAAAACACTTTTTATAAAATCCCACATGCCATGCTCTATTATTGCACGTGTGTACACGCTCGCTAACCCAAAACAACCCGTGTGTACCTAAAAAAGCACGAAAAAATGAAAGTTGTCGATGGAACACACAGCTTTGGGTGAGTTAATTGACCCTTTCGGCCATGCATGGCCGAGGGTTCGCCCAAATACCTAGCTTCTTATAGCCTAAAAAAGAAGGGTTAGGGGTCCCATTTGGAAAGGGAGAATCATAGTAAAGAAACTATACCCAATTGTATATTCCCTTTGTCCCAACCCTTTATCCATCCTTATGCAAGAAGAGATACAGAACAAAGAAGTTGGAGGACAGTAGAAGAGGAGCCCAGGACAAGGTTCATGGAGTAGCGGCCAACTTCATCATTGTAAGTTGATTTGTTGAAGTCAATAATAAAGAGATACTTTTCCCGTCCCACCATATGAGGTTTTTATGATTTATTGTATACTTGTTTATTGAAATCTCTAACCCATTAATCTATAGATCAAATGCATGCAGAGTTTGTTGTTTGTTTTAT
>CBVK0100086977.1:0-14735 GCA_900067695.1 Picea abies
TGTCTAGGGTTTTTGGCATTTCTTTTTATTTTAAAAAGGCCTTCAAAGCCTCATTGTAATAATTTTATTGCGAATGAGTGCAACCGTCACATCTCTTGTCAGAGATAAGCCGCCACCATTCCAACAAGCTTGTTTCCACTGCATTTTACAGTTTCATCTTATTTCCTTATTGAATAGAAAACTAGTTTTATTGTATCTTTGTTATTTTTTGATTAAGAACCTATTAATAATATGTAGTCAATTCATTATGCTCATAAAATATGGATCACAAGTGCCTTCCTCCTTCACCCTAGACTTGTTTTTATAATCTTATGTTATAATCTATTTCTAATCTCCAAAGTGTTTGACGATTGAGATTACTCCTCACACTCACTTGATATTTAGATTACATGTTAATTACTTTTATCATTTACTTAAATAACTCAATTAATTCAATAATTAATTAATAAAATAACTTTTCTTTAATAATTCCTTTAACTAAAGTAAATTTACCAAGATAGAAGTCTTTGGATGACTTTTGCATGCTAGACACCAAGCCTATGTGGAAATACATGTCTGATGCCACATGCATCAACACTCTCTCTTAGTGAGGAAGGTATTCTTCACCACTCCAAGTCTGTCTTTGAAAAAAAAAAACTTCCCTTTCTCCAAGGGCTTGGTAAGAATATCTACAACCTGCTCATCTATGGAAATATATTGAAGCTTCACTCCTCCCTTATTGATCATATCCCAGATGAAGTGGTATCTGAACTTAATATGATCGGAGCTGTCATGGAATACTGGATTATCCAATAGTTTGATACAACTCTAATTATCACAATACATCATTGTAGGCTCCAACTCCTGATCGGATAAACCTATAATCAATTTGTGAATCCAAAAAAATTTACATCTAGCCATACTCACTACCATATAATCTTCTTATGTTGAACTGAGTGTTACAAAAGTCTACTTCCTGTTGAACCAAGTAATCATTATTGATCCCAAGTTGAAGTAGTAACCTAAGGTGCTCTTTCTTTCTACTATACTTTCTTCCCAATCTGAGTCTGTATATCCCTTCAACTCCACTCCATCTCCTCCAAGATATTTCAATCCATACTCCAATGTCCCTCCCAAGTACTTGAGCACATGTTTTGTTTTGATCGAATGCACCTGCCTTGGCTCCACCATGAATCGAAAAACTCAAATATAAGAATACCTATAGACTAGAGAAAACATCTCATGTAAAATCCCCCAACCCATCTGAGTGACATTACAGTGTGGAATACTCTTAAAAATGGAATTTCTCCTAACTAAATTAATTATTTTATTGTTAGTCGATTTCCTGTAGCTCACAACTACAAAATTAAAACAGATTTAGCTACAACTTATAACCATAAAATATATGCATCTACAGCATGTTAATAATCCACATGAAATGCATCTAATCAACTCATTACAACAACATATAAGTCCTTCTCATTTACACATAGTCTATGCACATCAATAAAACATGTAATTTAACATAACAACAAGATACAACACTTATCTTTTCACAACAGTTGTGCAACCAAATGCTTGGGATGGACGTTCCACCCAACCATAAACTGACTATTCCAAATATCAATAGCTAGTCACCCCTGAGTTGAGGCTAGAAATCCAAAAAAGAGGGTGGTCTCTCACATTCCACTCATAGCTCTTACAAATATCAACCAAATTGATATTCTCCTACAGCTATCCCGATTTTCCACCAACTCTCTTCCTCTTGACCTGTCCAACCCAAGAAATGTACCCCTTCATTGATATCATTCCCTCGGGCTTCCCATTCATTTATTAGGGTCTCTCTGGCACATATAACTAGGAATATCTCACTTGGGAACTCAAGGGAGACTACTGCACTAGGAAAACTATTAGCAAACCAACAACAAACACTTGTTGTTTTAGTGCAATTCACACAGGATTTCACTCTTCAGGCATGAAAACCTGGCTCTTCATTGTTACAATTCCATTTTTTTCCAATTATGCTCTATAATTCTCTATAATTCACCCTCCATGGATGCATTTGCTTCAATATTTGTTTCCTTCTCTCTACTTGTTTTCCATGCACAAAAAATCAATGTGTAAAATTGTTGTCCCAACCCATAGAAATTTCCTCTTCTTGGATTGCCTTTCTTGACTCACACTCTTCCCCAAGATGATTGTACTCAACCCCCATGTTCCCAATATCTTTGGGATGTTAACACTCACACCCACCCTCTTACATGTATTCAATGATTGACTTTTGGAACACTCAATAAAAAATGGGAAGGTTCATATACAATTAACAAATTTAGGGAAAATAGATTAAATTAATATACATGGGTATTTCCCCCTTGGATCCCTCTTGGACATTATCCTATACATTTCCATATCTTGTGGATTAATTCATCCCCCATCTCTTGTCCATGTCCTCTTATCAGCTGGCATCACATTTCATTAATAAAACAAAGAAATACAATTCACATATTACATTGCTTTGGTCATAGCCACACATTATATCTACATAATTATTAATTAAACTAGGGATTATAATGGGGATGTTACATTCCCCCTCACCTACGATTGTGTGCCATCCTTGTTTCACTCTATTCCAATATACATATATGAAAATTTACATCACAACAGTTAGAAAATAAAATTCTGCAATTTTACAACTCCAACAACATCTCCAACCATAATCTCATGTTCCTCTCAACCCGTCAACCCAAGGAATGCACCATTCATTTATCAAGGATAAACTAAGGGACATACCATCCATTTATCAAGACTAACCCAAGGAATGAGCCATTCTTTTATCAAGGTCCCCAATGTAGTTGTCTAGGACTCTAAGATGTGGTTCTGGAACTCTAGTTTCTCAAAATGGAGTCTTGCATCCTGTCTTCTTCAAAACCATAACAAATTTGCAGGTATTCATCCCACATGTTTTCTTCATTCATCCATGTAGAATTTTTAGGATTGTAGCAATTCCATTGAAGCTTTACGATCCCTATGGATTTGTTCCTTAGCACTTTGACTTCATGATGCATACTAGTTCCACTCGGAAATCCCCTTCGTGCTCCACCTGGATCACATTCCAATTAATTATGTAGTTAGGATCAGGCACACATTTCTTTAAAAATGATACATGAAATACATTATGCACTCTCATGGATGAAGGAAAATCTAACATGTATGTAATTGGCCCTATCTTTTCTAATATTTCAAAAGGCCTACAATATCTTACAGCCAACTTCAGGTAACTTCCTAATCTTAGCGAACTTTTCTTTGCCTTCACTTTCAAAAACACATGTTCTCCCACTTTAAAATATCTGAAAATTATGTTCCTTTCTGCATAACGTTTCTACCTATCTTGGGAAGCTTTTAAATTATGTTTTATCTTTTCCATATGATCTATTTCTTTTAACAATTATGGCCCAACAATTGCTCTGATTGCTAGAATATCCCAACTCACTGGTGTGTTATATTTTCTGCCATACAATGCTTCAAACAAACTCATCTTCAATAAGATTAGATACCCATTGTTGTATGAAAATTCAACTAAATGAATATAATATTCCCACTTTGATGTTTTATCCATCACATACATTCTAAGCATGTCCTCAATTATCCTGTTAGTCCTTTCTATTTTCCCATCTGACTCTGTATGATATGCTCTACTAAGACTTAAATTTGTTCCAAATCCCTTGAACAAACCCTTCAAAAAATTGGAAGTAAACTTTGGATCTTTGTCTGAAACTATTGCTTTAGTTACCCCATGTAGCCTAGCAACTTCTCTCATATAAATTTCTACAATATTAGATGCCTTGTGTGTAGTCTTTACTAGAATAAAATGTGTTTCCTTAGTCAATTTATTCACCACCACCATGATGGAATTATAGTAATTCACTTTTCTGGGCATCTTAGTGATAAAATCAACCATGAAAACTTCCCACTTTCATTATGGGATGGGCAATGGATGTAGAAAACCTGTTGGGTGTCTATATTATATATTTACGTTTTGTCATTCTAGACCTTTGGCTATGTAATTTTCCACTTCTTTCTTCATTCCTCACCAAAAATATTGGCTTCTTACTAATGCAATTGTCTTCAGATATCCTGGGTGCCTAACATATGGCAGATTGTGCATTTTCTTCAAAACTGCATTTTTCATCTCACTAGAATTCGTCACATATATTTTTCCCTTGTACATGAGAATTCCATCTTCTTTTATCTCATAATAATTTAATTTCTATTGAAAGTTACCTTGTTGTAATGTCTCTTTTATTTTCACATAGTGTTTATCTGAATTTGTTGCTGCAATAATTTTGTCTTTCAGATATGTCATGTACATGCCGATGGATGCAATATGCAATTCATAAGATCTCCTACTGAGTGTATCAACCACTTGATTTTCCTTGCTCTTAATATGACTAATTTCTAATTCATATTCACTCAGAAATTCCAACCATCTATTTTTCCTATCATTTAGTGTTGGTTATCCAAACAAATGCTTCAAACCACAATGTTTTGTCCTTAGCTCAAATTTCTTACCCATAAGGTAATTCATCCACATTTTCAATGCATGTACAATCGTTGCTAACTCCAAGTCATGTGTAGCATAATTCCTCTCACGTTCTTTTAATTTTCTTGACTCATAACATACCACATGGTCCCTTTGACTAAAAACTCCATCGAGTGCTTCCTTGCATGCATCGGTGCACACAAAACAATATTCATTTGGATCTGTAATATTCAATATTGGTGAACTTGTTAATATCCCCTTCAACTGTTGAAAACTCTCTTCACACTTGGAATTCCATTCAAATTTCACTCCCTTCTTTTGCAAAGAAGTGATTGGACTTGCAATATTTGAGAATCATTTTATGAATCTTCGGTAATTACTAGAAAGACCCATGAATGATCTGAACTATATCACATTCTTTGGCACTGACCATCCTCTAATGGCCTCTATCTTCCCATGATCAACTTCTATCCCTGCTGCTGATTTTATATGCCCCAAGTAGTGAATCTTCTTTTGATAAAAGATGCACTTACTTAGCTTAGCATACAATTTATTCTTTCTTAAAACTTGCAACACTATTCTTAAATGTTGCTCATGTTCCTCTTTTGATTTAGAATAGACGAGTATATCATCCAGGAACAAAATTACAAACTTTTCCAGGTACTCCCTAAACACTCCATTCATAAAAAAAATACAAACTATTGGGGCATTTGATAGTCCAAATGGCACTACCATGAATTCATAAAGCACATATCTTGTTATGAATGTTGTCTTGTTGATGTATTCTTGTTTTATCCTATCTTGATGATAGTCTGATCTCAAGTCAATCTTTGAAAATATTTTCACACCTTTCAGCTGATCAAACAAATCACCAATTATGGGAAAATAAAACTTATCATTTATGGTAAGCTTATTACAGTGCCTGAAATCAATACACAACCAAGTTAAGGTTCCATCCTTCTTCTTCACAAAAATAATCAAGGCTCCCTAAGGTGACACACTTGGGCATATATATCCCTTCTTAAAAAGTTCTTCAAGTTGCATATGCAACTCTTTTAGTTTTGGTGTACCCATTTTGTAAGGTGTCTTAGACACTGGGGCTACTCCTGGCGCCAAACAAATAGAGAAATCAATGTCTCTGTTTGGTGGAAATCCTTGAATTTCTCTAAAAAAATATTCAAAATCCCTCAAGACCGAAAGGTATTCAATGCTTTCCACTTTGTCTTCGTTTGCCTCCTCCATATAGGATGCAAACATATGACATCCCTTCTTGAAGATCTTATTTAACTGCATAGTTGAAATCTCTCTAATAGCTACAACTCTTGGAATGCCTTGAATATTTCCTTGTTTCCCTTCCTCTTCAAGACATATGATTGTCTTGTAACTTAGGGATGATTTTATGGGGCTAAATTTCACTAATGGGCTAATTTTCCATGGTTTTTCCCAAAAAACGATCACTATTCTAAAAATGATTCGCCCAAATTCTATAGGATAAAATTATTTTCCCTTAAAAATCGCCAAAATTTTATACAAACTATATAAAATCCTTAGAAGTTTGAATATTTTTATAAAAATATCTCCAAACATTTTATAGTTCACATATGAAGGATTAGTAAGATTCACCAAGGTTTCTACATTTTAGAATAAATTTCCATTCTTAAAATCATCCTTGTTGGAACAATATAGGACAACATGATGTTTTTCCAACCAATCCATGTCAAATAGACAATCATATGAACCCAATGGTATGGTGTTTACATCTACCTTCATGTTGAGTCCATTCATGTCTATTTGAAAACTTTTAACCAAATCATTGGTCTTTCTTTTAGCCCCCGTGGCTAACTGAACTAACCAAGATTTCTTATGCTTACTTCTTTGCAAGTGAAATATTTCAACAATGTTAGAATTTATGTAACTATGGCTAGCTCCAGAATCATTTAAAATTGCTATGGTTTGGTTGTCAATATTACTGTCCACTTCAATCATGGGCGATTGATACTCTTCATTCTTGTTGTCCAAAGTTGCATAAATCCTTGGCATGTTTCCTCCCATGTCTTCCATTCTTTCAACCTCTTAAATATTTTGGACAATCCTCATTCTTTCTCCTTTGTGAGGGAATTCCCTATATAAGTTATTTCCCTCACATCCCCAACATTGAACATTTGTTGCCTTGGATTTTTTCCCAAATGAATCTTCATTCTTTCGATCATTTTTGGATGCATGTCCTTGCTGATTTTCTTGGGAGTTATTTTTGAAAAAGGGTGGTTTAAAATCTTTCTACCTTTAATCATTTTTCCCTTTCATCTTCTCATTCCAAGCCTTTTGAAAAACTAGACTTCATTTTCTTTTCTTATAAAGGTGTCTTTCTCTCCTTATGGTTTTCTCCAAAGTCTTGGGATCATCATATTGTATCTTTTCTCTATATAAGGAGGGTAAACCAATTAGAAACCTTTGTATTTTGACCTTCTCATCCTTGATGAAGTCAACATACTTCAACAATTAAAAGAATTGTTTCTCATATTCCTCCATTGTCATGGTTCCCAACTTGATTTCAAATAACTCTTTCATCTTTTTCTCATAGTAATTCTCAAAAAAATATTTCTCTTGGAAATATCCTTTGAACTTCCTCCAGGATATCATTTTCTCATCGAGGTTATTATCTTGTTTAAGTTGATCCCACCACATGGTTTTATTTCCTTGCAAGTTGTTGGTGGAAATTACAACTTCTGCATGAGAGGGGTAACGATGTGGCTGGGAATATTTCTTTATTTCCAACAGCTAGGCCTCAACCTCTTCACCTTTTTGGTGTTCACCATTAAAAGTAGGTGGCTTGATTTTCCTGAGTACACCTTGCAAGATGTCTGCCTCAGGCCTTCTTCTTTTCTTCTGAACATGAGACATACTTGGGCTACTTCCTGCTCCTAAACTTGCATGAGTTATTATAGTGGACTTCCTTGGAGAATGATGGTGCATGCTTATGATTCTTGACTACCTATCATTTCCATAATCATCCCTTTTTCTATGGGATCTAGATGTTGATGCTTGTGTAGCACTAGCTTCTTGATTGGTGCCAAGATATTTGTTAACTTGTGTATGCAACATATTTAAGCTCTGAAGTATCTCTTCCTAAGCCTTCATAATCTTTTCATTATCATCCCTGTAGCTCTACACTTCCCTATGCATACTTCTCATAGTGACAGGCTTTTCCCATCTCTTCTTCCATTTGAATCTGTCTTAGCATTCCCCATGATGACATATAGAACTTTGATCTCTTCCTCATAGCTGTACGATACTTGATCATCTTCCATGACTCCAGTCATCATATAAGAACTAAAGTTTCTTTCTATACCTCTAATTCTGCAAGAAATGTGCATGTAATAATTATAGTTATAAATATGCATAGCATAAAACATTTCATCATATAGAATACATGTTATTTATTCATCAATTTATGAAGGACACATTGCACCAATTCAAATTTTTATTTTGTTGATGCATTCCTACCTGAAACAACTTCCCAATGACTATACTCATGCCTCAATTCAAATTCCAAGTGAAAAGTTACAACAACTACATACTGCAATTCCACTCTTTTTACTGCTACAAAATCTATTTATTAATTTATGAGAAATTTAATTGCCAAAATCCAAATTCTAGGATGAAAAATGTATTCTACTCCTAAAGACCTTTCCAACAACTATTTTTTTCTCAAATTCGATCTCCGAGATGAAAGTTATGGTCCAAATAAGTTTAGGTTGTTTTACTTAATTTACTCATGTATGGTACAAGTGTTTATTTCTCTTCCTACACATTTTCAGGTACCCATAACAAAAATATGACTAGACCACTAGCTTCTATGGGTCATAATATTACCATCGACTATTCATTTTCCCCAAACAGACTTCTGAGCATAGAGTTATGCCCTCTAGAAGTAATACTGGTGCCAAAATTTTACCCTCACTATTTTCACTGTAGCTTTCTCATACGATCTTCGTTTCATGAAACGTTTAGCTCATTGGATAGCTCTCTCCGAGTTATTTTATTTGAGCTACAGAGACAAACCGTACCTTGGTACACTTTGTTCTCGTGGGTTTTACTTGCTAAAAATGTCGTTTAGGGCCTAAAAAAATGCCCCACAAGTTAATGACCTTCAAAAATATGAAAAATTCAAAAACTTTCACACAAAATTCATTGTTTTACTATTGTAACAATTCTTTAAATCTCAATAATTGATCTAAACTCAAAATTCATAGTAACCGTTGATTTGAACTTGTCGTCCATCGACGATTGGTATCATCCTTTGGATGCGTAAAACTTTTTTCCAAAGCTTCCGATCCAACTGTTGGTTGTCACTCCAATTCCCCGACACCTGATTTTCAAACAAATCTCAAATTAGTCATCAAAGATATTTGTTGGTGAATGTAAAAATATTTGTTGAATATACTAAGGCTCAACCACCAACACATCAATGATCGATGATCCTCGACTATCAAATGCTTTCCCAAATTGGTCGATTTGACCATCAACCATCGACCACTTTTGTTGGTTGACGTGGTAGCTACTGACATGGAATTAAATATGGTTGTTGATGTGGGATGACATGTCATCCCGAGGTGTCGAATCAGGTGATGCGACATGACACATGGATGCTGACATGGCATCACACATGGATGATGGCATCATCATTGTCTTTCCCCCATTTACCATCAGTCAATTCTCTTGGACAGCCTGGATACCTCGCTAACTTCGGTCGATGCTGAACCATCGGTGCATCATCCTTCATTCACATCTCTTTCTTAGTTCAAACACTCCACCAAATATGATTGACCTCTGATCATCATCCCATCGTCCATCCACAACTTGTTTTTCTTATTTGGGACACTTCACCGAATCGGTCGATGCTCGACCACTGACCCATCGACCATCGACGACTTCCATCAGTGATTAAAATAATTTCAGTAGATTCGGCCAACCCATGAACATCGACCATCGGTAGTCAAAGGTGTCTTATGGTCGACCCAACTCTTCATTATTTCGGCTGATTCATCCATCAGCTATCGACGATTTCTCTGGGTGAAATTTAACACTTAGAAATTTTTTGACTTTTCTCTGATTGATCTAGACCGTCGATATGATCCCCTTCACAACCCCCAATTTGATCCCATTCATTGATCCCATCATCCTTTCAAATGGTCGAATCCTTATGAAAATTTAAATTTATCATAGTGATATATAGGTTGTCAATCACGAGATCAAACATGTTCTCAGCCGTCGATTCTCCAAATTGCCTATAACTCTACAGGAAACCATTAAAACTCAAATTTTGATCTGCAGCTTCACCTCTCTACTCCATTAACCATCTCAAACTATCCAAAGTCATTAAAACTCAGATTTCACTCAAAGAATTTGGGGATTTCTCTCTAAATTTGAGTTTTTTCCCAAACCCGTCACAAAAAAAAACTGCAATAGCAAATTTCACCAATTCACTCTGGTTTGATTTCATATAAGATTGATGTTTGAATGAGAATCTTTGATACCATAATGTAACATCCCACAACCCATGCAAGTGACATTGCGGTTCAAAATATTCTTAAAAATGGAATTTATGCTTACAACTACAAAATTTAAACAAATTTAGCTACTACCTATAACCATAAAATAGATGCATCTATGACATGCTAATAATCCATATGAAATGCATCTAAACAAATCATTACAATAGAATATAAATCCTTCTCATTTACGCAGAGTTCATGCACAACAATAACACATGAAATTTAACATAACAACAAGATAAAACACTTATCTTTTCACAACAATTGTGCAACTAGCTTCTTAGGTTGGACGTTCCACCCAACCATAGACTAATTGTTCCAAATATCAATATCCAGTCACCCCTGAGCTAAGGATAGTCATCCACAAAAGAGGGTGGTTTCTCACAGTCCACTCACATCTCATAAAACTCTCAACCCAATTGATATTCTCCTATAACTATCCCAATTTTCCACTAGCTCTCATAATCTTGACCTGTCCAACCCAAGGAATGTACCCCTTCACTTATCTCAGTCCCTCGGGTGTCCCATTTGTTTATCAATGTCTCTCTAGCATAGACATCTAGGAATCTCTCAATTGGGAACTCGAGGGAGACTATTACTCAGAAAAATATCAACAAACAAACATTAAACACTTGTTGTTTTAGGGCAACTGACACATGAGTTCACTCTTCAGGTATGGGAACCTGCCTCTTTAGTTTTCCATCTCCAATTCACTCCAATTACTATCCAACATGCTCTAGAATTTTCCCTCCATGGTTGCATCAACTTCAAGCTCTATCTCCTTCTCTTTACTTATTTTCTCAATGTGTAAAATTGTTTTCCCAACCCATAAGAATTTCCTCTCTTTGTATTTCCTTTCTTGACTCACACTCCTCCCCAAGTTGATTGTATTCAACCCCCATATTCCCAATAACTATGGGGTGTGACCACTCACAACCACCCTCTTACATGTATTCAATGATTGGCTTTGGGAACAATCAATCAGAAATGGGAAGGTTCATATACAATTAGCAAATTTAGGAAAAATTGATTAAACTAATATACATGGGTAATTCCCCCTTGGACCCCTCTTGGCCATTGTCCTAGAAACTCCCCTCTCTTGTGGATTAATTCAACCCCCATCTCTTGTTCATGTCCCCTTAGCAGCTGGCATCACATTTTATTAATAAAACAAAGAAATACAATTCGCAGATTGCATCTCTTTGGTTGTAGCCACACATTATATCTACAAAATCATTAATTAAACTGGGGATTATAATGGGGATGTTACAATATGTATTTGTATTATTTTTTTATGGAATTGTTTTTTTTTTTACTTTTTTTTAATGCTTTTTTGTTTTAAATTTAGGTTTTGAAAATATTTTTTAAATGTGTTTTTTCTTCAATTAAAAAAAAAATTGTGAATATTTTCTCCTTTCTCTTTGTTTGTTTTTTAATATAAGTTTAAAAAAAGGTTATTAAATAAATTTTCAAGTGGTCATTTAGGATCCAGTTTTGAGTCTTTTATTTGCATAGGGATTTGTTGTCAAGGTCACAGTTTCAATTAGGTCGTAATTAGTTATATTTTTAATGTTTATAAAAAACATTTTTCTTTAAGTAGTGCCACTTTTTCATCTATATCGGCTCACTCAAATCATTTGAATGGAGAATTGGATTTAGTTATGGTTTTCGTAGTCTAAAAGTGGTGGAGACAAAACAAATTTTGGATGACGTGTTTGAGTGACAAGCTATGTTGTAGGTCAATTTAATGGTGTTGAGATATGCATCTTGAGGTGTGGCACAATCACCAAGACTGAGAAATTTTCCTTGAAAGACCAACAAGAAATCCTCCATACCCGCTACCAAGACACTTTGTCAACGATGCATATTGATTTTTTTCTTGCAATAGTAGCATGCTTACCCTAATGAGGAGGGAGAAGACCAGAAAAAATTTGAAGAGATTGAAACATAATGGAAACCACCCATAAAGTACATGCAACAATAAAGATACACACACACATATATATTACCAACAAGTGTTTATGGTAGTAGCACAAACTGCTCGAGTAACGAGAGTGCTATGCATTTTCTAGAAAAGAGGGAAACTACATTTAATATTCCCAAGTACATATTGTGGTAAATGTGATAATGTGACTTATGGCACTAGTACGTTTTGACATGAGACTCTGCTATTCTTTTGTTGTTTTTACAGAGAACCAAACCTTCGAGGAACCCCATGTAACCTACTGTGTGTTAATTTGATTTGTCATCCCTCATGCTTGAGAAAGCGTTGTGGAAATATGCACAACCAAAAGTACCATCATTGATCTTGATGCCCTAATTTTCTCATGGGTCTTTGTGAAGAGTAATGGTGACGCATTAATTCTTTCATGAATGTGCATTTTGTAATAGAATCTTAACAACATTAGCTCTAGCTAGAGGATCAACATGTATAGAGTTCAAAGATTGGTGTTAGTCACTATTGTAATTTATGTAGTTGTATTATTGTTTAAAATGATAAATGAAGGTAAGACTTGGAGTGACATGTGCAATATTTAGTTTGGTTATTAATGATTGTATAATTTTGATAGGGGGTTGTTACCCTATCAAAAGAGTGGGTCATGTGTTGGATGTGGACTCCTAAGGTTCCAAACTTTGGTTTGAGTCAAGAATGATTGTGTAATTTGTAATTCATGACAACAATTGTAGTCTTGAACTTCTTGAGGAGTGCATTTGCTAGATGAAGACTTAGGTGAGTGAAAGTGACATATTCACTTGAAGCAATTTCTCTATAGTATTGTTAAAGATATAGTTCTACCTAGTTTCATGGTATAAATGCAGTTCCTTCTAGTTTTATGGTATAAACATATTCCCTTCTATGGATACTAACACAACTGAGTTATTAAAGATATAGTTCTACCTAGTTTCATGGTATAAATGTAGTTCCTTCTAGTTTTATGGTATAAACATACTCCCTTCTATGGATACTAACACAACTGAGTTATTGATAATGGAGTTTCTAAAATTTAGGGTTTTTTTATTTTTATTTTGCGTTATTATTTTTTAATATTTTGTTTGTGTTATGTGCATTAGAAGTTTGGGCTATATTTGGCATATTTTATTATATGATTCTTTCATTACCACCTATCATGTGAACCCTTCTCCAAAGACATGCCATGAGATTAAAAAGAAGGGAAATGAAAAACAAGAGCGAGAACTATTTTAAAAGAGACAACAATTAAATGTATACTAATATCTAATATTAAAAATTTCTTTTTAGATATAGGGAAGATCATTTTCTTGTATTTTATGAAATTCTCTTTGCAAAATGAAACCTCCTTTCATTATTATGCATACAAAATTATGATTATTTCCGTTAAAGAAAAAAAAAACATTTTAAATAAAATTAAAAATATTAGTACATCTTAAACTATATATATAGAAATACAAAGAGGATATAATAAAAAAATTCAACAATTTCTTGGCACAAAATTATTTAATGCTTTATTCACAAAGAAAATGGGATGAGAACTTTGGTTATATCTCTTCAATTATTATGAAAATACACTTATGATACAACATTGAAGCAAAAGAATTTCATTTCATTATAAATAAATTACTTGTTTTCAACACTAAATCAAGGGATTGAATTTCCTATAACAAGATATGAAATCATGCACATATATATGTTGGAAATAATTATGCATTGTACTTAAAAACCTAGTATTCTTGCAAAAACTAGACATTGGGAAGTTTATTGTATATTGATACTTAATATTAAAACAAATAATTAAACTTTGAACAATGATGACATAATATTAAAATAGGGAAATGAGCTTTGAACAATGATGTTATTTATGTTGTTTTTTAGTGGGAAAAGTGTACAACTATTTTAATCCACCCATACATAATTTGATGTTTATTAGACATTCAAATTCTCTTATTAATATGGAAGTTTGCACCAATTGTTTACAAATGTTATATCACTAATACAAAAAAATCCTAAACCCTAAAACAATGTCTAAATATCCTCCACCTTCTAATGATGAATAATTGAAGATTCTAAATCCTAAAACAATGGATAAATATCTACAATAATACTCAAAGTAAATATCATAATGATATGTGTCCCCGAGGTGTAGGATAGTTAGTGACGAAGTGTGTTGTTAAGGCACTCTGTGATGTTAGAGTCACCGGTTCGAAACCTGTGGGGACAAAAAATCCATCCATGTTAAGGGTTGGTGTGGTTCAGGCCATGTATGATCCCCGGGTGATTTTGACGTCTTATATGCCCTTGAGTTGTGGTTTCTCAGCCACATGATAGTCTCGCAGTTCACGAACAAACTAGCAAACAAAAAAAAATATCATAATGATATATACTAAATATCCTCCACTTCCAAATAATGACTACATTGAAACAATGGCTAAATATCCTCCACCTTAAACGATCTACTCAAGGTAGATACCAATATTCCATATTGTTGAAAAGGAAACAAGTAGTGAAAACATATATATACCTTTCTTATTAGTTCAAGGTATTATAAAAGGCTGATAACCCATATTTAATTACAAAAAATAATAGAAATAAGGAATATTTTTCTATAGGGTATGATTGAAGTTATATCCATGGATAGTTCATTCCATGAATGGATAGTCTGTGTAGCCAACTACAGGATTAGGTG
>CBVK0100086979.1:0-12538 GCA_900067695.1 Picea abies
GTCTTTCGCTCTATATTTTACAGTCTCTATACATTTATTTCATTAATAGAAATCATGTATTACTGTATCTTTGTGTTTATGGTTGCATCTATGATATATTTATGTTATATTATTGGATATATGCTATATCTCTGTGCATTTCTTTATTATATCTCTGCTCTCATTTCGTGCTGAAAATAATCTGGATCATCCCACTCCTCTTTTGAGGGGTGAGGTGCCTTTAGACCATGTAGTCTCTCAGCCTATGCAACCATTGGTTGAGAAAGTGGTCACGTTGACGCAGTCATTGGCTGATCCCACTCCTCTTTTGAGGGGTGAGGTGCCTTTAGACCATGTAGTCTCTAAACCTATGCAGCCAGTGGTTGAGAAAGTGGTCACGTCGATGAAGTCATTGGCTGATCCCACTCCTCTTTTGAGGGGTGAGGTGCCTTTAGACCATTGTTATCGGACTAATCGGTAAGTGTGGACACTAACAAATCTCCCTAGATCCACCTGGATCTAGAAAAAAACAGGATAGGACATGACTCTTTCCCTAAGTTCTGACCATTGAATTAGCTAGTAAGGAGGAACAAGTGGCATACCTTTGTATCGCTTCCTAGGGTCTTTGTTGCTCCTGCTTCACTCCAGTGCTCTCGTGAGGTCAAGACCAAGACAACACAAACCAACCGAAGTGAAGATAGCAAAATGTATTCAATTTTCAACTTATGTATATGATCAAGGAATTACACAATAAAGTAAGAATGACTTTATGGGAAAAGGACATGTCGTTGTATCATATTAATCGAAAGTAGAAGATACAACCTGATCTCCTTGATGTCACAAGCTTCCTTTAGGTGACTCTTAGTTCCAACAAACACACTTGCTAGATCCTTGCATGAAGAAGATCCGATTCCTCTTGATAGACTTGCTAGAGTCTTCAAGCTCCTGTTCAAGTTGGGTTCTTCACACAATTCCTTCACCAATTCTCCAATTAATCTTGCTTAATCTTTTCCATGAGAATCCTATCAATATATAGGAGAGGATGAGATGGTTACATAGATGAGAATGATCCCAGCAAATCAGGGAAAACAGTAAAATGATAACCATTTGAATGCCAATCCATTCTCTAGAAGATTCCCTTCTAGAACCCTCGAGAATTCTTCCTTTTTCCAAGCTTGAGAACAAGTTTGCACCCTAGATATAGAGCACAGTGTGAGAAGTTCGGACTCTAGCTGAAGGTAGCCTATGAGAATGGGTCATTCTCGCACCCTAGGCTATAAGCAGCTTGTGAACTCTCTTCAAAAATATGTTTTCTGGAAAGAGGTGGATGTCACTTTTCTCAAGAGAAAGTTCTTCTTGGGAGCCTGAGTACACCATCATAAATATACCATCAAGATGACCAAAATCATGGGTAACAACCATGTAGTCTCTCAGCCTATGCAGCCATTGTTTGAGAAAGTGTTCATGTCGACGTAGTCTTCAGCTGATCCCACTCCTCTCTTGGGGAGTGAAGTGTCTACCGAATATGTTTTTAGCGTTTCCAGTTCAGTACTTTCATAACAAGGGGGCATTCCAGTCATTCCGAGTACACCCCCTCCAAGCCCTAGGCTGGTTTCCTTTGATTGGAATGATCTTGTTGAGCCTCATCTTCCTTCTTATGCACCTTTTCAAATAAGGGTTGAAGTTAATTCAACAAACATTTATCGATGTATTATGGATGAAGGAGCTTTTACAAGTATTTTATCCTCCTCAGTTTGGAAAGTCTTGGGATCTCCCGAGCTTGTGTCTTCTTCACATGAGTTGTTGGATTTTGACAGATGTCCTAGTGAATATTTGGGGGTTCTTCCTTAGTTACCTATATCTTTAGGTGGGAAGACTGTCCTGGTTGATGTTATAGTAGTGCAATGTCCATTAGATTTCAATATGCTTCTCAGGCGTGATTATGTACATGCTATGAATGCTGTGGTGTCTACGCTCTTCTGGGTGATGCATTTCCCTCACAATGGAAGCATTGTCACTATCGACCAACTGGATTCTAATAATCACCATCCTAATTCAACATTATTTCAGACTACCCCTTTATATGTTCCTAGCGTTTATGTAGACTCTACCCCGCCATGGGTTAATTATGTGGCATCTTATCCTTGATGTTCAATTTCTTTTGAGTAGGAACCTATGAAATCATGTTGGCCTTTTCGAGACTTAGTGTTGGCATAGGGGAAAACCCAGGTTTCAACACTCAAGAGTGCACCAACAAAAACCTAACTACTGGCCCTTTCGGCAACACCTACAAAGTAGATGAAGTCCCACCTGAGGTAGAGGCAGGGGTGGTTGCAGGACTCAGGTGTCTGCAACCTTAGCTAGGACACAGATCTGTGATTATCTTGCTTACAATTCACTTAGAATCAGTCATTCCTTAACATAAATTCATTAATACACTTCGCAGAAAGCACAAAGCATCACAGTGAATACTTATACTAAAGATGATTCAGTACTTAGCCACATAAACATAGGTTAGATTCAACAGATCAAGCACTAAGAATCTTATGTATCATATCTAGCATGCATCTATATCTCATAAGAAAAAAGAATCAATAGATCTATCTAAACATATCAGATCACTTAGCAAGAGAGACACAAACACATCAGCACAATACACAGAGTTACCGTGGTTCACCCCCACCCTGGGGATATGTCCACAAAGTCTTCTTCTATTATTATCTTCTGTAAACCAAGTTATAGCACAAAGCCTTCAAGATCCTACCCTGCCTAGGACAAGTGATCTGTGCAGCTCACTAGATCCTCTTTACCCAGGTAGATCCAAGCACTAAGTCCTCCCTTGGCCCATGCACTCATCACTTACAATACTTACAGTAGGCACATAGATCTTATAGTCACACAGATGTCTGATCACATAGATCTACTTTATGCATTAAGCCATTCACTTTACATCACACACCCTCTTTATACACATCTCCTACCCTTCTATTTATACATACAAAAGGCCTAAATAAGGGTTGATATCCCTTTCTCATTACAATATTCCCCAAAAACCCAAAAAGCCCAAAAATCCCTAAAAAGGGGCGGAGATCCTGTGATGTCCTCTTCTCCATGCACTCCTTCTCCGAATGGATGTCGGAGTACCAAAAATGGTCAAATATGACCAAGTATTCCTCAAAACTTGGTCAAGGGACAACATTTAGTCTCTACAATTGATCCATTGGTTTATCTAATGGGGGCATGGAGCCCTTGTTTCCCTCTCTTGGTCCAAGTAGGATTGAGTATCCTTCCGAGTCTAATATCATTATTTGTAGATCCTCAAGCCCTCATGCTTGTGATTCTTCGCTGATAGACTCTGCCAGTCCTAGCCAGAACCTCCATCATCATATGGAGTATGGTCATTTTACTTCACCCTTTGGGACTGTCGACCCTTGTTTGTGTGATTTCTCAGATTTTGAATTTCCTTCAGATGAGGATATCCTTGAATCCATGACTACGATTTCTATACTGAGGGAGGACTTACACCGTGGTTTGTGTTTTTTTCCCTTTTGGGAAACTTTTCAAGTTTACTATTGAAGAGACTCTTGGTCTAATCCTAGCAGTGGGCTCTACCTAAACCAGTTTCATACATGAGTCATAGCCCCCACGGTTCTTCTTTTAAGCCCTTTTCAGACCCTCTAAAAATGAAAATATTACTGAGCAATCTTATGGCCTTTCATGCTCGTTAAACTAAAATTTGAAGTCATGTGTATTTGACGGTAGTTTACCCCTTTTTCGGTCTGGATGGTCAACTGTACGAATAAAGGTATACTCTAGAGGCCTCAGATCTCTAGAAGAGTATTCTCAGATATAATTTTAACCCTTTTCTGGGCCTGAGAGACTAAATTTATGAAAAAGGAACCCCCACGGAGTCCATAGTTAAGCTCTTTTTAGACTCCCTAAAATTGAAAAGATCATTGAGTGACCTTATTCTTTCACACTCGTTAAAATGGTCTAGAATAACATTCTTGACGGAGTCCATAGTTAATATTTTTTCAGACTCCTTAAAAATGAAAAAATTGTCGAATTATCTTGTCTTTATCACACTTGTTAAAATGGTTTTGAATAGATGTCTTGTCATTGCTAGTTTACCCCTTTTTCAAACCGACTAGACTACCTTCAAAAAAGGTACCCCATCGGAGTCTCCTTTTATGTTTTTTCAGACTCTCTAAATATGAAAAACCGTCGAGCTTACCTTCTCTGGGCTCATTAAAATTACATCAAAGGAAGTTACCATTGTGTGTTTTATTAATCGCATTTGCATACTTGCATCTTTGGCCTAATGTCGGCTCCATGTTGCTCTCAACTAAACCATCTGAAGCATGTCGTATACGCAAGCCCTGTAGCACTTTGCCTCTGTGTCTTGACACCTTTGGCCCCTAGAGGATTTTTCCCGAGTGTCCTTTTCTAGCATATGTCCCTTTGCACTGAGCATCCCTGTGTTCCGTGCGCTTCAAAATAGTATGTTTGCAACACTCAATCCTCCTTTGTAAAGTAGCATTCTTTTATTCTTTTTCAAGCTTTCCAACATTATTGAAAAAGACAAAAAAATCAAATATACCCCAAAAAGAGGAAGGGAAAAGTATTTTCTTTTTATTTGGCAGCACAATGAGTCGCCCTTGGACAAAGCACATCCTTCCATTTGTTAGTCAATCTCTGGGATTTAATATGAACTTAGGAATTTGTTCTCGCTACATATAGATGTGTCCTCCTCCGTTTGGTTATTCTTCCAAACATATGGAGAGTTTGTGTTACCTCCTGCATCGTGAACTTATGTCAATGCCATGCTTCCTGAGTCTCATTATTTGTCGTGATATTGTCCAAGGGAAGTTTTTACCAAGAATGAGTCGACCCCTCTACAGTTTGTCTCTTGCCCTCATGCCTCGCCACCCCAAAATTCTAATCAAGTCTTTGTTCGAAATCAATGAAGCCTTCAATCTGATCATCAAGATTCTCTAGTCCATGCCTGATGAGTCATCGAAGACCTCTGGGTAGTGAATTCGTACACTCATATTACACTCCTAACCAATTTTTGAAGATTTTGAAGTTGTTGCTCGAGCTCTAAAGACCTCATCTCCATCCATCAGGCCTTATCAGCTTCTATAAGATGGATACTATACATGTACCTCTTTTTTTATTTCAAGATGTAGCTCCACTGTGTATTTCTCACAGCTACACTTTATATAGTTATATGACATGGATCTATAGTGTATTTTATTGGTAGCCATGATTTTATTTCATCCCGAGCATGGGTATGCCCGCCTCGGTGAGAAAATTGTTATTTTGCAGATGGCACCTCCCGATTTCTGGTTCCTGGGCTCACTTGTTTGGTACGTTGGTGAAGATTGATAATGTATTTCGGCCATTAGATGCTATTTTGACCTCACACATTAGGGGGCATCTGTTATAACCCTAATTTTCACCAGACATGCTTACCTGGCATCAGGCCATCTCAGATTCCTTCTTTGCCAAAACACTGATGAACAACTCTTCTTAAAAATATGTTTTTTAAAGGCCCACACACCCTGCTCCACTACAATCCGTGTGTATCTACAGTGTCCATGCTAGTTGACCCATTATAGCCCGTGTGGACCTACAAAAGCACGAAAAAAGGAAAGATGTTGATCAAACACACAGCTTTGCATAAGTTAACTAAACCTTTCGGCCATGCATGGCCAGTCATTCGACCAAATACCTAGCTCCTTCTAGCATATAAAATAAGGGGTAGGGGTCCCATTTGAAAAGGAGGAAAATCAAAGTAAAGAAACTCTACCTGAATTCATATTCCCCTTTGCCCAATATTCTGCAAGCATTTTGTGATTTCAACGAAGAAGAGAAGCAAGTGTGTTAGAAGTTGGTGCACAGTAAAAGAGGATCCCAAGACCAAATTCATGGAGCAGTGGCTGACTTCATCATTGTAAGTTGCTTTAGTGAAGTTAATAATAAAGAATTACTTTTCTCGTCCCACCATATGAGGCTTTCATTGTTTATTACGTACATGTTGATTAAATCTCTAACCCATTAATCCATAGATCAAATGCATGTGGAGTTATTTGTTTGTCTTTTGTGAATGCAGGTCAGCCTTGGGAGGAGAGTTGCAGTCAAAGAGTGACCAAGCGTGAAGAGGGATCGACAACAAACATTAGAAATAAGGTATGTTCACTTGATCTTCTTAATTGTGTATTTTCTTAAGAATAATGGGGATTAGGTCTGGGATGATGGTAAAAAGTAGGAATCTTTAGGTCTTTTCTGCATGCATGATAAAACCCTAAGTGCTATTCCATAGGGGTATTTCCCACTCACAACAAGTTGTGGGTGCGACATTGTCGACAGGGCCAGCCACTTGACAAACTCTGCTGAGATGAGGTTCTTCTAGCATCTATTATCAATGATGAAGTGCATCGGGGTGCCTTTTACCCAGATCTGTGAATGGAAGATGTGCTCGCCTTCTTCTGGCTCATCTGGTTCACTAGGATGGAGCTTGGCGATAGAAATTGGGGCACTGGGTTCTCTGTCAATGATTTGTCTTCCCATTTCTGGTTTTGACTCAGAGTCAGAACCCACATCTAATTCAAAGGATTTCACTTTGGCCACCAGCGACTGGTTTGAGCGTCAATAAATAATGTTATGCTAGGGGATCTTATGGAAGTCGCACCACTTCCTGGTATCTTTCTTTGTCTTTTCGGTGTCCTTATTTTCTTGTGGCTTGGACTGGTTGTCCTGATACAGTCCATATTTTCTCTGTCCTTTTTTCTGTGGGTTGGGGCCGCCCCTTCCTGGATTTTGCTGTGAGGGGTTCCCAAGCCCAAATTTTCGCGTCTTTGTTTGAGCTTATGGTCGATTTTGATGGAATATCAGTAGGCTGCACCCAAGGATGAGATGTCCAGAAATTTCATTTTGGTATGGATGTATCTATGCAGAGCACCACGATACTTGAGCACCAGATGTCGCTTTGAATCTGTGATACCCATCTTGGTGTGCAAGGTATGGAAGATATTTGTGAACTTCAATACTACTTGGTCTCTTTCTTTTCGTAGTGTGGTCCATTTGTTATACAAGTTGTGATAACTTTCTGTTATCCCTGAGAGACACCCTCAGATTGTGAGAGGATAAGCCCAGTACCCATAAGAGTTTTTGGTGGATGTTGGTTTTATATGAGTGGAGGTCAATGGAAAAAACTCAATATATGAATGATGTTCAACATGAAATTGGACAAGAAATGCACAGGGAAGTGAGGGCCATATTAAATTCAGTTAGTGAATTGAGTTTAAGTGTGAGCAGAGGGAAGAATTAGTGAGAAAGGTGAACAATATTTCTATGAGCATTAGGCTTTCAAGAAGCTTGGAGAAGAAAATATCATACTCAAGATCACTCTTGAGCTCAATATTCAGACACTAAAATATGTGCAAACAACATAGTCACAACAACACAATGATCAAACCTACATCACAATGCAGCTACAACAACTCGACTGGATCCTCCATGCCCGATCCATTCAGTGTAATAGGGAAAAAGATAACAAGGGAGATGATTAAAATGGGTCATGATACCACTGTAATCAAACCTACATTACAACAATATAACAACCCTCGACTGGATCCTCCATGCCCGACTGTTTTAGCACAATTTTTACAGAGAGATGAAAATAAGTTGACTTCTATTAACATTAAAGTCTCAAATTTGGTACATAACGAGAGAATAGTTCTGGCATCAAAACATTACAAAATAGGGATCTCTTCTCAACCATTTGATGACCTTAACAAAATATCAAAACTATTTTCCACTACCAAGAGTGTGACCTGGCCACTAAAATCAAAGCTTTGCATCAGTCACTTCTTCTGTTAGAATGAATGTGCATCCCTCTATCAGACACGAGTTTAGATTGGCATGGTTTTTGCAGGGAAATATGTCCACAGGGGTACCATGAGATAATGCTTTAGTCCCCATGACCAGACCCTCCATGCCTTCCATTTATGGAGTGAGACGATGTTTCAACCACTAGCTTGTTGGACACACCTACCACACTTAGAGGGGGGGTGAATGAATGTGGGAATATTTTTCCCAAAACTTCCCTCTTGCACAAAAAATCATCAATTAACATTCAACAGTTATTCATTACTCATTATTTTCATTTATAACCAGTTATATGTGAGCACATATCAACAACATATATCAGCAATATATCATCAACAAGTAATCACCACAATGAACACAAAGAACACAAGATGTATGTACAATTTTCTTTTTATTATGGACTACAATCCTTGGGGTTTATCAGCAACAACTAAATAGAGTACAACTCTGTAAGAGCACCTACTCTATAATTCAAGACTCAGCTTACACCCTCAGCACCAACTGAGATGAGGCAACAATCCTCAACAGATGTCAATCTGTCAACAAGTATGCATTCTGTCAGTAGTGCAACCCATGTGTGCATGTGCCCTGGCTCACTACAACCCTTGTGTGAACATGGCCAGTGTATAATGCAACAAGCGTATGCTTCTGAACAACATGCTCAGATCCTATGCAACCTGCAATCACTTTCTCTTCTGTCTTCCACTATCCAAATTGACCCACATCCAATCACAACACATCCAAGTTCTCCAATAGCTTGCTCATGCTCCACAACAAATCAATATGAATGATATCTCAATCATGTATAAACAACTAGTATACCATAGCAATCATATCACTACTGAATCATAAGAGTACTTCTCACTCCATCAACCAAATCAACCAAACTGAACCACATCATAGAATCCATACCAAGAATACCCTAAGCATTCATAACACATCAAACAATAGTATCCATCAAGACAATAATGTAACCATACCAGTGTCTCAGTGATAGATCTGAGGCCATAGAATGTAGATCTAGAACCTGCCTCATCATCAAGGAGCTTGGCACCAACTCAAACACAAATCTCCATGATTTTATCCACTTCATGCTCCCTGTACACAGTCAGCCTGCATGTACACTCACCCTATACACAACCATCCCGCGTGTACATGCACCCTATACACAGACAGCCCGCGTGGGCATCAGAAAATAGGGTTTTCTATGAAATCGAGAATTTTGCCATCAAAATCTCTGACATTGCCGAAACTTTGATGCATCCATGATATCCTCCTCTTGCTCTCTTCCTCGGAATATATCTTCAATCATTCTCAAGAGATCCACATCAATAAGATGCTCTCACAAGAATCTCTCCATCAATACTCCAAAAGATATTCACAAGAAGCTCTCCATTGATCCACAAAAAGGATTCTCACCAAATGTACTTTTTACAAGAGATCCTAGCTTCTTATTTATACTTTCATCTTCTAGGTCACTTAACCCATTTTTAGGTTACTTAACCCATTTCTAGGTCACTTAACCTATTTTCCTTATTTTAGGGTCAACCACTTTCCATGAATAGAAAGTTCTCCAATACTTTATCATTTAAATATCCCTTCTTGATTTTGTCACTTCATTTTATCATTTAAATAATCTTTCTTGATTTTGTCACTTGAATTTATCATTTAAATAATGTTTTCTTCTTTTAGGTCACTTTGACTTCTTTGACCTTTTGGGCTTCAAGCCTTCATATGGGGGTCCTTCATCTTCGTAAAGCCATAACTCTCAAACCGTGAGGAGTTATGTGACATTCCACATACCACCGGAAATGGCATGTCAAGCACTATTCATCTAGGATAGTTTCACCAACAACTTCATTGATATTCATCTCATTAATACACATGCAAGCATGGGTTCTCCAATCGTTCTTCCAGGATAACTCAATCTGTAAAGCATCTTTCCGTGAGGCTTTCACCATAAGGGGACCACTTTGGGGTTCATCCATTTGTGCACCTTATCAACCATGATAAGATAATATAAATTCACCACTGCATCATATATATCAACTATGTATGATGTATCAATGACAACTCATTGATCCATCTTCATCTATGCATCATATCAATGATCCATATTTATCAATTGGTTTCCACCTTGAAATATATCATTCTCATTGAGGACAATCATCAATCAATCAATTACTTGAAATCAATCAATGACATCAATCAATCAAACCATTTATGTCAATGACATATGATCCAACAGTCTCCCAAATAATCAAACCATTGACATCAATGACAACATGGTCCAACACAACTCTCTTTCCATTAACTACCTCTTCGGAGATTGAAGGAGACATAATGCTCAGGGGAGACTATGCACTGCTCTCAGATAGGATTCCATATAAATAAGAGATTGCGGTGCTATCAAAGTTGGTTTGGATTCAGACCACTTTTGGGCCCGCAATCCATCACATTTCACCACGTAGCATTTTTACCATACCATGGTTTCCATTGCGGGACCGCTCAAGAAAAATATCGCCCGAGAATGTTGCATCCCCATAATGGATTGTGGTCATAGGTCTGGTCCTGATCTACAATCTAAGCGCACCCGGTAGATTTAGTGCCACTTCCATGCTTAATCGCCCACCAACTTTAGGATCTGCCAAAAGTGTGCCTTGGGATGGGGTGCTACTTTTGGAACTGAACAATAACATCTCTCAGAGGATGATCTAATGTGGAGGCCTAATGTTACCATGTTGATATTTCATGGATAGAGAGGTGACATGTATCACTCGAAAACAGGAAGAAAGCATGTATAAAATGATAGACATGAGTGCCATGTGTTAGCGCTAGATGGATGCCACATGTCTGTGCCGAACAATTCCATGAACTTGGTGCTCCAAGGCTCGGGTCCTATCTCCATTTCCTTTGGATCCTCTATGTTATTTTACCTAGAGCTGGTGATCTAATGAAACGTGTCTTCTTGAATCAAACAACCAAGAATTACTTTGGGTCTCCAGACTCCGGGAAAATCAAATCTCAAACTTCCTCTGCCTTCAACTGATTTTACCTGGAGCTATGGATATGATGATGCATGGCCCTCCTAAATCGATGAATGAGATCCATTCGTGGATCCGAGATTTAGACTTCTCAATAGTCAAAATTTATTCCCCCCACGCAAATTCATTGGAGCTAGGGATCAGACGATGCATGGGTCCTGGATTTGGATGGCCAAGATCCACTTCGGGTCTCCGCTTCGGGTCTCCGGGCTCTGGGAAAATCAAAACTCAAATATTTCTTACCTTCTGTGCTTTTACCCAGAGTTATGGAACTAATGACACATGGCTCTTACTGATCAATGACTTAGATTCACTTCAGGCCTTCGGCCACTTTGACACTTCGAGCACTTCAACACTTCGACCACTTCGGGACTTCAGGCCTTTGGGACCTTGGCGCTTTTCTCATATTAAAACTCCTGAAGTAAAAAATCTTGTAGTGAAAGATATGATGATCCATGGCATTCTGGATTCGAATGGCCAAGATCCTCTTCCAGACTCTAGGACTTTTGGCCTTCAGGAGGCACTTCCACTAAGATCAACGACTCCCTACTAATTTTGAGATCAATGGTCCATGTTTGCTTCGGGATTTTTGGCTTCGACTCTCTGGAATTTTTATGCACTTCTCACTTCGAAACTCCCAAAGCTCATTTCCCCGAAGGCTTGGACCAGATTCCACCTGTCCCCTTTAAGATCAACAACTCATGATCTCTTCGGGACTTCAGATCTTTTTATTGCACTATAATTCCTGCAATTCTGAAACTCTTAATACTTGGGGGGTCGCTAATCCAATATTCATAAGGGATCCCCATCGATGCAAAATGGACTCGCCTATTGCTTGCGATTCAAGTCTGAAATAAATTGTTTTGAAAGTTGTGCTTCATGCTCAAGGTTACAGTCTATGTGAACAAGGACCTGGAAAATTTTGTTGTGGGCTTGGGAAAAAAAGGAGACCAGTGACTGAAACATAGGAGGTGAGTTCTCATCCTTGGATAAAAACAGATGGGCTTGGGGCCGAGGTTTCTCTCAGGTAAGATATTCAAGGAAAACCAGGATGCACAAATGAACAAGGGAATGTAGAAAACGATTTACAAGCCAAAAGGGGAAAAAACTTAAGATTTGGTCTGCAAAAAGGAGAGGGACGGGAAAAAATTACATACCTAGGTACCAACAATGAACACATATGACTCTAGACAACATTATGTGATAACATTTGGCTCCATAGGGGATGGCATGCTCCTTGCGAACAATCAAGAACACGCAGCTCCAGTGCCTTAGCTATTGGGTTATGGAGTCTCTTATTAAAAAAAAACCTAAAGTAAAAACAAAAATGGAGTGGAATTTACAATGGGGGGACGTCATTCATGGCCTAAACAAAATCATTCTTGAGAAAATTCCCATTGACAGGGTGACCCAAAACCTCGGAATCCTCCAAGTTATGCAATTCATAAGTGTTGTTCAGAAAAACCTCAGAAATATTGAAGGGGCCAATCCACAATGCTTCAAATTTACCATGCTTTCTCTTGTCTTGCTTGGGTGCATCCCATTTGAGCACCAGATCCCCCAACTCGAAATTTTCCTTGCTTGCGTTCTTGTCAAAAGCTCGTTTTTTTTTTTTTTTTTTT
>CBVK0100086982.1:0-10712 GCA_900067695.1 Picea abies
CATGTAAGAGGGTGGGTGTGAGGAGTCATGTCCCATAACTATTGGGGAGCATGAGGCTGAAGTACAATCAACATTGGGCAGAGTCAGTAGTCAACTGACTTGTGAGAAAAGGAAAATTGTATGGCGAAGGGAGACAACTTTTGGATATAGATTTTGGGCAGCAAGAGAAGAGTTGAGGGATGGGAAGAGAACCAACCATGATATGTTTCAAGAAAACCATTGTTTGGTTATGTATTATGCTGGAAATGAGGCATGTGTGCCTATAAAATAGGTTGTAGTTCTATAGTGTGTTTTCTTATTGAGGAAATGGCTCAAGAGCCTTGTGAAGGATACCGTGAGAACTCTTGAAGCAGCTGAGAGTTCTTGAAGTCCAGAGTTGGGATATTCCTAGACAAACAAGTGCAATGGAAGACTTGATAAATTAATGGTACAAACTGAAGGACTGTGAACAGTGAAGGGGGTCGTTCATTGGGTTGTGCAAGTTGTGGGCAAGAGAGACCTGGTGGATTAGAATTGTTGTAGGAGTAGAAATTGAGTTTTGGGTTGTCGATTGTGAAGAGTGGATAGTTAGAGGGACATATCTCCTTGTGGAATCATAGCCTCAACTTGGGGGTGGCCTGCTATTGAGATTTGGAGCAGTAGTTCCTATGGTTGGAAGGTTCATCCTTCATTTGCAACAAATTGGATTATATTTATAAATAGATAAGTGTTATGTTGTTTATTTATGATTATTCCACTGTGTAAATGATATGTGAATGTTATGCTATGTTTTTTTAAGTTTACATGCATTCATGATTTTATAAATGTTGGAAAACCCCTCTACGGACTACACCAGGGTTCTAAAGTGCAGGCAGAGCTAACTGTCTAAAGTATCATACTTTTAACAACTATCCCTTCATTACCCCACAATCATACATAAAATATAATGTATAGGGATCCAGTAGGCATACCTTAAACTCCGCGTCCGGTGTTGATCCCTTTGCGCTTAGCTATTTCGCGACCACAAATCTCCTCCCAAGGCCAACCTGCATTCACCAAAAGACAAACAAGAAACTACAAGAATGCATTCTATATATGTATTAGTGGGTTAAACATCACAACAAAGGATGTAAACAAATCATAAAGATTTAAGACATCATTTGGCGGGACAGAAAAAGTATTTTTAATATTAATCTCAAAAAGGTCGTTTACAATATTAGACCAAAAATTGCTCCTCGAACTCGGTCCTGGGCTCCTCTTTACCATGCACCAATTGCTTCCACGTATTCTTCTCCTCTTCAATTATCTTTAGGGGAATGGAAAGGGTTTACAATGGAGGAAGAAGGAATTCTGGCTCAAACTCACAATGTGGTTGCAAAATATTGGGACAAAGGGGGGATACTGAAATGGTAAAAGTTTCTATGCTCTCGTTCTTCTCCTTGGAATGGGACCCCAACACATTCTTTTATATGCCAAAAATATAGTAACGGTTAGGGTGACTAGCTATGGGTAGTCAAATGGTTAGGTAATGGCCCGAAAACCCATATCCCTTTGAAATTTTCATTTTTCGTGCTTATTGTGAGTGTACGCGGGTTGTAGTGGTGCAACAAGCATGTGTACGTGGGCAGTGGTGGTGCAAGGCATGTACACCTTCAAAAAAAATGGTTTTTTAGAAGAGTTGTTCAGTGATGGCTTTGCAAAGATAGCAAGTAAGATGGCCTGATGCCAGGTATGCATGTCAGGTGCAATTTAGGGTTATAACAAATGCCCCCTATTGTGTGAGGTCGAAAGATCATCTGATGACCGAAATACATTACAAATATTCACCAACGTACGAAGTGAGTGAGCCCAGGGACCAGAGTTCAGGAGGTGCCATCTGTAAAATAAAAAATTGTCTCACCGAGGTGGGCATACCCATGATCGGGATGAAATAAAATCATGGTTGCCAATCAAATACACTGCAGATCGATGTCATATAACTATATAAAGTGTATCTGGGAGAAGTACACAACAGATCTACATCTCAAAATCAAAAGATATACATGTGTACTATCCATCTTCGAGAAGCTAATGATGCCTGATGGCTGGAGATGAGGTCTTCAGAGCTCAAGCAACAACTTCAAAATCTTCAAAACTCAGGTAGGAGTGTAATATCAGTGTACGACTTCACTATCCAGAGGTCTTCGATGGATTTTCGGGAACAAATAAGAGGATCTCAGTGATCAGGAAGAGAACTTCATTGATTTTGAGCAAGTACTTGATTGGACTTTCGGGGTGGTCGAGCATGAGGACAAGAGACAATATGCAGAAGGGCCAACTCAAGCTTAGTAAAAATTCCCTTTGACAAAAACATGAGAAAATATGAGACTCAGGCAGCATGGAATTAACATAAGTTCAAGATGTAGGAGGCAACGCGAACTCTCCATATGTTTGGAAGGATAACCAAACGGAGGAGGACATAGCTCTATGTGGCGACAACAACTTCCTAAGGTTATATTGAATCCTAGAGCTTCATGAACAAACAAAAGGATGTTCTTTGTTCAAGGGCGACTCATTGTGATGTCAACAAAACAAAATACTTTTCCCTTACTCTTTTTGGGGTATAATTGATTTTTTTGTCTTTTTCAATAATTTTGAAAATCTTGAAAAAGAATAAAAGAATGCTATGTTACAAAGGAGGAATGAGTGTCGCGTACATACTAGTTTGAAGCGCAAGGAACACACTGATGATTGAAGCAAGGGGACATATGTAGGAAAAGGACACTCGAGAAAAATCCTCCATGGGTCAAGGTGTCAATATGCAGAGGCAAAGTGCTACAAGGCTTGTGTATAAGGCATGCTTCATATGGTCCAATTGAGAGAAACATGGAGCTGACATTAGGACAAAGATGCAAGAATGAAAATGTAATTAATAAGACACAATGATAACGTCCTTCGATGTAATTTTAACGAGCCTAGAGAAGGTAAGCTCGATGGTTTTTCATTTATATAGAGTTTGAAAAAAGTGTAAAAGGAGACTCCACTGAGGTACCTTTTTCGAAGGTAGTCTAGTCGATTCGAAAAAGGGGTAAACTATCATTGAACAGACGTCTATTCAAAATCATTTTAACGAGTGTGACAAAGACAAGATCACTCGGCCATCTTTTCATATTTAAGGAGTCTGAAAATAGCTTAACTATGGACTCCATAAGGGATGTTTTTCTGGACCAATTTAATGAGTGTGAATATACAAGGTCACTCGACCATCTTTTCAATTTTAGGGAGTCTAAAAAGATCTTAACTATGGATTCCATGGGGGTTCCTTTTTCATAAATTTAGTCCCTCAGGCCCGAAAAAGGTTTAAATTTATACCTAAGAATACTCTTCTAGAGAACTGAGGCTCCTAGAGTTTACCTTTGTTCGTACATTTGACCATCTAGAATGAAAAAGGGGTAAACTACCGTCGGACAAATGTGCCTTCAAATTTTAGTTTGGTGAGCGTGAAGGGCAACAAGATTGCTTGGAAATCTTTTCATGTTTAGAGGGTATGAAAAGGAATTACAAGAAGACTCATTGTTCTGGGAGTCCCGAGGGTGAAACCAAAAGTGAAAACATATCATACATGTGAAGGCCCGAACTCGTAATCAATATAGGACTAAAAGGACTCCCAAGCCTAAAATCATTAGCAACATCATGGACACCAAAATGCAACCAAGATCTACCTAGGGCATCCATGTGAAGGTAGGCTCTACCACTAAATTATGACACTTCTAGATCATGAGTGAGGGTTTTGTGTCGCAATTAGGTGGGATCGATCCTATGGAAAAGAGAAAAAGACAATGAGGTGCAATAAGTGGAGGTGGAATCCTATCTTAAATGCATAAAGTTGGAAAAAATGACTTTTTACCAAAATACCTTTAAACAAAATGACCCAACTCTCAAAAATTTTCCCAATACCCAAAGTAACATGTATCATAACATCACACAAGAAACTCAAGAACCATACTAAATGATTTTCAAGCTAGAAAAAATGACAAAAGGGTCCAAAAAATGAAAAAATGGGGCCAAAAAGTCTATAAATAGAAGCTAGCAGCTCATTATCACCATTGTAAATTGAGAATTGACAAAAAGTCAAAAACACCCCTTTGCCAAAAGAGTTGATTCTGAGAGCTTCAGTGGATGAAATGAACTTCTGCTTGGACCAAGTAAGTACAAACTAGCCCCTCTTGGATTTCCTTTTGTTTTTTGGGGGGACCCTATGTGTACGCAGGTTGTCTTAGTACAACCCACGTATGCCTACATGAAGAAAACAATATGCACGTGTGCATACGCAACTGTGTCCAATACAGCCCACGTACACCCTCCAATATGTGGAAAAAAATGAAAAGCAATAGTTAACTCTCCATGAACTTGTCATTTTGCAGGATGTATGTCCATTGGAGAGAGAGGGAGCATGAAGACATTGATGCTTTGGTCTCAGAAGACCTTTTTGTTCTTTCTGTGTTATCTCAATGAGGGTTGTTAAAATTCTTCAAGTGTCCACTCATGCGGGCACAACCCAGGCTGTTGAACGCCTTGGTAGATTACTGGCACATAGACGCTAAGGCATTTATGCTCGAGGGGCAGTCGTTGACTCCAACAACTGAAGAAATTTACTTCCTGACTGGTCTCTCGAGGAGAGGGGATCCAGTCAACTTACATAACTTACCCCCGGGGCCTCACAACATAGCTGAGTTAATCAGGCTACACTGCAAGGCGGGCACAGATAAACTGAGTTCTCAGGTGTCGATCCACAAAATTTCCAACCTATCACTACAAGTGATATTTTTTCTCATTGGATGTATCATTGGATATGCGATCTTACATTAGGCCTCTCGGGCGCACATGCATTGTGAGGTACAGTGCTTAAATGCACAAGTGTTTGACTAGAGCACAACCATGCTGGCATGCATGAAGAGACAACTCACAGAGTGTCGCGTGCGGGAGAACAAGAACTTTGGGTTCAAGACTATTTTATGTTGTTTCTTCTTCAAGAGGGTACCCAGTCTTAGTCCATGAGAGACAGTGCGAGGTAATGAGGCCTTCCTCCCCACACTATGTAGATGGGCGGCATTGCTACCACAATAGGGGGGGTGGAAGGACCATAGAGGCCTTTGATGATAAATTTTTTGATTGATGGGCATGGTAGATTCTGGAAATAGAGGACTATCCCTATGTCGAGATTAACTTTTCTAGGGATCCAGATATGCACGTGCCTCTTGGAGGTGATCGAGGAGAGATAGGTATGTTTTTTTTTCAAAGTTATTTAATTTTTATTTATTTTTATATATATCATTTTTTTTGTATACCAGAGTATTTGACACTTATGTATCTTTTATGTACAGATGTGGGACCAGTGCGTCTAGCAAAATTCTCAAGGAATAGGCGGTGTCCTCGACCAGAGGCAGGACCATCCATAGCTGCCGGACCAACAAAAACAACAAGGGGGCCTCCATCTGGAGAGGCTGAGAGAGTATTGAGACTGGTGGAGCGGAACCTCGCCACACTCATTCGCACAGTCCCTATGGCAGAGATCGAGGATCTGCTGCCATCGATGCCCCCTCACGTAGTTGGGGTACCAAAGACCAGGGTCCAGCTCTTCTGATGTTTGGAAAATGTCGTTGTTCACTATGGTAGGGCCAACAGGCCTCACCCTTAGCTAGGTTGGACTACTTACGTGCTGAGGCACCTTTTGTATATTTTTTAGGGCATAAGCCCTGCGACTCTTACTGGACATATTTTTGAGGCGCTTGCGCCCACCTATGTACTCTGATATTTTCGATATATATATATGTGTATTTACATCTTTTTACGTCTTATGGATTACATTTATTTTACAAATGTATTTGCATGTACGTGTGTGTGCATTTTCTTATATGTGTGAAATATGTCAGTCTAATACATGATTAGCTAGAGTATCTATGATTTGATTCAATATCCTAGGAACATGGATATATGTAATGTAATCAAATCTTCATTCTAAGAGATGTACCCTAAGGAACCGTTGGTGTAGAGTAGGATCGTAAATGCGGTAAACCCCATTTAACTGGGACACAACCAGCTGAGCATCTAAGTAGACTCGAAGGTGAGAGATACCATGCGACAAAGCATCAAGAAGAAACTCTAATACTGCGTTGTATTTGGCAACATTGTTTGTGGAGTCACCTAAAC
Source organism: Picea abies (assembly GCA_900067695.1). Taxonomy (NCBI): domain Eukaryota; kingdom Viridiplantae; phylum Streptophyta; class Pinopsida; order Pinales; family Pinaceae; genus Picea; species Picea abies. The sequence continues at coordinate 6,169 of CBVK0100086982.1, forward strand.
AGATACCTCCTGAAGATAGCAACTGGCCCTGAGGTGTGAAAATCACCCAAGCTGCAGAAGCAAGCCTCCAAGTGTGCCGGCTAGCATCGTCCGCAAACCCAACGAACACCTCTGATTCACATGACATCTGCCACAATGAAAAATATGACATCAAAAAATGACACGTCCATAAAACCAAAAAGACAAAAAATAAAAGAGAAAATGTATAAGAACTATACATATGTACAAGAAGTCACCCAAGGCGACCCACCTACGAGTAATACTTCTTGAGGTGGAGCCCATTTCTAGGCTCCACCAAAGAATTTCCCTCAAATTCTACCATATGATAAGCACCCTTCTTTAGAACCTCCTTCACGATGAAAGGTCCAAACCACATGGGTTTGAACTTGTCTGCCACCAGGGGATCATTATCTTGGTCATAGACTAGGATAAAGTCACCTTCAGAGAAAATCCAAGGCTGAACGGATCGATCATACTGACACTTGACTTTTTGTTTGTGAGCCTCGTTAACCATAGATGCATCTCGATGTTGCCCATTGAGCTGCTCAAGATATAATAAATGCTCTTCAAGAAGTGAAGTGTCTGGAAATAATTGTACTGCCAACTTTAGAGATGGGATCTGGCACTCTATAGGCAAGACTGCTTCCATCCCATAAATGAGTTGAAAAGGTGAGAAATTGGTTACAGTCTTAACAAACGTTCAGTAGGCCCATAGTGTCTAGTACAACATCAAATGCCAATTTGACTTGGCTGAATTGATCGTTCGCTATAGAATAGTATTAAGGGAATTATTCACAGCTTCCACCTGACCATTCACTTGTGGGTAGTAGGGTGATGAATGTTCTTTCCTCAACCCAAGATTTGACGTTAACTCAAACATCATTTTATTCTGAAAGTGACTGCCATGTTTAGTGACAATCTCTCTTGGGATTCCGAACCTTGCTATTATCTAGTTAAACAAAAAGAGAGTTGTTGTCTCACCATCATCTTTAAACGTTGGCATAGCCTCGACCCACTTCGTGAAGTAGTCTACTGCTACGATGATATAATGGTGCCCCCTTGATGAAGGGGGGTTGCATGTATCATAATCAATCCCCCACTTGGTGAAGGGACCAACTGTGATGACGAGAAACATGGGAGCAGGGTGTGCCCTCATCTTCCGAGAGAAGATCTAACATGGGTGGCACTTCTTGATCGATTCAATACAATCTTTGATTAATGTTGGCCAAAAGTAACCGGCTCGTAGAATCTTTTGGGTTGTTTCCAACCCAGACAGATGACCGCCACATGCTCCAGTGTGGAAATCGTTAAGAATGAATTATGCTTCTTCATGAGTGAGACACCGGTGAAGGATGAAATCTACACCTCGACAATACAGAGTGTCCTCGAGTATGAGATAGTTCTTTGCCTGATGGTGTATATGGCGATGCTCATCACGAGAAGTAGAGGTGGGGCACCTCAAAGTCTGGATATAGACTAGTATATCTCTGTATCAGGGGTTTGAAGATGCGATCAAAAACATGTCTCCTTTGATAAGTGACTCCTTGGGTATAACATCACCTGATTCGACCAGAAGTTTCGAGATGAGTTCCGCGAAGACCAACGAATTTTTGGATTTCATCGAAACAAAATCCAAGTCGAATTCCTGGAGGATAACTATCCATCTCCTGATCTTTTCACCTATTACACATTGTGTCAACACGTATTGAAATAGATTCACAATGACAATGAAAGTGGTCTTGCAAAACAAGATGTAATGACGGAACCGTTGGACAACATGAACTGCTGCCAACGCAATATTTTCAACTTGGGAGTAATTGAGTTATAGTCTAACCAGGCCTCGGGTCAGGTAATAAATCATGTATTCTGAGAGAAAATCATCCTCCTGAACCAAGACCATACCGATGGTCGACTCTACAACGGCCAAGTACAATAAGAAATATTTATTATAATTGAGTGGCCGAAGCAGAGGGGAAAATGTGAGGGAGTGTTTCAACGCTTTGAAAGAGCATTGAGCGGCTTCATCCCAATGAAAAGGAATGTCCTTCTTCAGTAAACACATGAAACCATTTTTGATCTCAGCATAGTTTGCAATGAAATGCCATAAAAAGTTCGCTTTTCCCTATAAACTCTAAAGCTAAGGGACTATGCACGAGGGAGGCAACTAAACTATCACCTCAAACTTTAGAGGATTGACCATGATCCTTGTTGTTGAAACTATGAAACATAGCAGACGACTCGACGTTATGCAAAAACTACATTTGTTTGGATTCAAGCGACTCTAGTAGTAGTGACATCGCTCAAAGATGAGTCGGAGGTGTGTGGGATGATCAACTCTCTTACCAGATCGTGATGCTAAATCATCAAGATAAGCCTCGACAATGTGTTTGAGATCGTGGAAAGAAAAAGACATGGCCCGCTGAGAAGTAGCTCCAGGATTTTTCAGACCAAAAGGCATATTTCAATAAGAGAATGTACCCCACAGACAAATGAAAGTGGTTTTGTGTTGGTCTTTGGGTTTGATATGTATCTGATTGTATCCCGAAAATCCATCCATGAAAGAAAAGGCCTCGCAACTTATGCATTCATTGACTATCTAGTCAATAAATGGCATGGGGAAATTATCCTTTAGACAGGCCTTGTTCAAATCATGGAAGTCCGTACATACATGAATCGTACCCTATTTTTTTTACTGGCATGGGATTTGACACCCATTGAGTCAATTGAATGGGGTAGATGAAATAAACTTTGAGTAGTTTCTGTACTTCAGCCTTAATAGTTGCTTATTTCCTAGGATTAACTAGACGAAGCTTCTACTGGACCGGCTTAGTGTTAGGATATGTCATGATCTCATGTTCAACGATTCTTGGATCTATGCTTGGCATTTCCTCGTAAGACCAGGAAAACACGTCGCGGAATTCTTTAAATAAATCCTTGTAGGTTTGATTCTCCTCGGGAGAGCAGTCCGCTCTGATGAAGACATTCTCCACAATGCCAGGGGTTCTAGAGATATCAATAGGTATCATTTTAGTGATGGTTTCCATATTTCCTTTAGTGTAAATAGTGTGTGTAGCCAAAGTATTGATAGGAAAATCCGTATCTCTAGTCATAGTCAAAGTGAATTCACCTGCTTCAATTCTTTTTAACTCTAGGAGGAAATACGATCTGTGATGGAGATCATCCCATGGTATGTCCAGACTAGTCATTGCCTCAATAATCACCTCATCTGAGGGCAAGAGTAAGTCAAAAGAATCAGTATCGGTTNNGGAACCTTGAGCCCAAATAGGCTCGAGAACAAGATCTAACTCTTGTGCGGGAGTCAAATCGGGGTCGGCGGAATCTTGTTGGACTATAGAGTACACAACTTCTACGGAAGACAAAGGCATGGACATGGCATGGTGCCCTGTCCCTTCCATCATGGCTGATGGGGAAGGAAGATTCCACGGATAGTTAAAGTAAGTTGTGCGAAATGACAAGATTTGAAAGATTTCAGCCCTAGGCTGGTCAGGGATAGCCGATATGTACTGGACATTGCCAGTCGGAGGTGAGTAATTGAAAGTACCCATCAAAGGTGGGCACAAACCAACCCCTACGTTGACAATGCCTGGCTAAGGGTTATCAATCATCGGGACCGTGGATACCCCCGATGAAGGGTTAGGACGGGAGAAGGATAACTAATCAATGGACACGATCCGACCCTCGTGTGGAAACAACAAGACCCAGAAAACTATCGCGACCAATTCTTGCATAGCATAGGTCAAACTCCTTCCTAACAAGAGATTGTAGTCAAGAGACGCATCGACCACTTCAACCTCGATGCACACAGTCTTCCCCCCTAACTGCACGAGGAAAGAGGGGATGATTCCATGTGGTTGGAACGAACGATTGTTGAAAGAGGTAAGAAGAGTAGGTGATGGAGACAAAACAGGTTGGCCAATGGCCTTCCAACACACCAAATACATCACACATGTCGTGGCACCCTCATCAACCACCGTGCGGAAAATGTTCTGAGTAAAATTTTTCATGGTGTAAGCCACTACTATCTGAAACGCCACATGGTAAGGGAGATGAGGTTTTAATTCGGTCGTATCAAGCATGATTGTTCTCGGATTACAAGTCTTAGTAGATCCTAAGGTAGCTAACAGAGCCTTTCTCTGGGAGGGGCAGCTCTGGAGGACTTCCAAAGCAGACATTGCACAAGGGGTTTGAGACAAGTCCTCCACCACAGAGTAGTTCTGGGCGACCCTTTCATTTGGATTGTGGGAAGCTTTCTTGAACACGCCTTTTGGGATGCATGTCATTGTTTCTCCCAACGTCTTCTCAATCTGGAGAGGAAGAGGTGGGTTTTCGGCTTCTTTACCCTTCTTAGAGGTGTTTGGCATTCCGTAGTCACATGTCCTAGTTGCTATATCAACGCTACCTTTCATCATGTACACATTCATGGATGAAGGATTAATTATAGACAGAGGGGGTCCCTAACTTCCCCCTTCCACGCTCGAAGAGGCTTGAGTTAAATTTTTCCCATGTGGAAATGGGTTCGTTAA
>CBVK0100086984.1:0-10853 GCA_900067695.1 Picea abies
ATAACAGTAGCATTTAAATCATAAGGCAATAATTATCAGATCTGAAAATTTAGAAAATTTAACATAAATGACCATCATAACTCTAACCAGCAAGGCATATTCCTATTCTTACTAGAGTTTTTCCCTCATAGTTTTCCCCAAGGTAAATCTTGTGCCCATGGTGTTTTGTGGTACTATTTTATTATAGATATGTCCTTATTTTTCAATTAATTATATTGATGCAATATGCTTCTAATATTATAGTCTCATCATAAGCATAGTTTTAAAAATCAATCAACTTGGACTCAGACTCAATCAAGTTGACCATTGAGGGCACTGACTCGGCCACCAAATTCGCTCGAGAGACCAATTTGCTTGATAGACAATGACATAAGCCAACATGGAATGATAAGATAAAATTCTTAAAGTAAAAATTTCTGGATGTTTGAGAGGGGTTCCAACCTCATCGAACCTCATATGATGAAAATAGAATTTCACGTCCCATCCAAAATTCAACAGACTTAGCAGTGTTCAGAATTCTAGTTAATTGAACTACACCGAACCGAGGACAAGTCCACTAAATGATCAAAAGACACCAAAAGTCACCCTACTCTTCTGCTACATGCCACCTACAAAATATAGACTTGTTAAAAATAGACATTCCAAAAATAACAATTCCAACTCCTAAAAAAAGGAGTTCCATTATATGAAAATAACTGTTCTAATTACTGAACAAAATCCCTAATACAGATCCCAATGTGTTGAATGATATTGATCCAACCTCAAGGCTAACAATGGAGAGGGGAGACTCACCTAGTAGAGTTTGACCCTGATATTGATAACTTGGGGTGGATTTGTTTGGATTTGGATCCACTAGTAGGAGTACCACAAGGCATGGCAGGCACTAATTGTGCTTCTACTAGTACTACTACTACAATTGTAGATGTCCTTAAGGAGTCCAACAAGTCCGAGCCAGAGGATGGTCCTGTAGCTTATGCCGAGGATCTGATTTCCAGTAGTGGTGATGAGTATGATTATTAATCATGTTGATCAATTATCTATAGTAGGCTAGTAGTTGTAGCATGCTGTGTTTTGGACTCTGGAGGCCATTTAGAGACTCATTGATTATGTATTTTGTTCAGATATGTATTGAACTTGGTGCTATTTTGATATATTAACCCTTACATAGTATATGCATGAGCAGACTTTGCATATTGATATATTAACCCTTACATAGTATATGCATGAGCAGACTTTGCATATTTGTCTCTAATGGTTTGGAATCATGGTCTGGAATCTTTAAAATATATATTTTTCATTAAAATTTTAATATTTTATATATAATTTTTTTGTAAACAGGATCTTAAAATGCAAATTGGTCCAATTCCAATCCGAGTCCAAGCAGACCCTCAACCGATTCCAAGGCCAAGTCTGAGTTTTAAAACATTGATCATAAATAGTAAGCATACAATAGAGCAAAGTCTCACTAGATCAGCACTGGACATTATATGGCTACCAAGATGTTAAGATCCTTAGAGTCAAGGGTAGGAGGAGGGGAAACCCACTCATACTTTGGAAAACTATGAAAGTAGGGCTTCACAAGGAAGTCAACGAGCAACAAGAGTATTAAAGATAATAGGAACCTAATTGAGGTTATTGCACGACATCTAGAACGAAAAATCAGCATGCTACTAGACAAGAACGTGTACAACCCTATGTACATCAAAGACAAAATGAATGGGAGCCATCTTGCTATAGGTTTGAATCTCTAAAAGCCTATGTACATCAAAGACGAAAGGATTGGGAGCCCTCTTGCTACAAGTTTGAAACTTTACACTTGTTGCCATGGTCATGAATTCTCCATTGTGGCCCTCTTGCTACAAGTTTGAAACTTTAAACTTGTTGCCATGGTCATGAATTCTCCATTGTGTTCATGTTTGGTATCTATGTTAGTTTCTATTTAAAGTCTGCCTTCTCTATGTCAATAGCGGAATCTAGCCCAAGGATTGGGCATTTTGTTGGCAGAGCTATAGGCAACTTCTAAATAAGAGCAGAACAATCTCGTCTGTTGAATCACAAAAATATATGTATGTAACTAACAATAAGCATAGATTCGTAATATTAACAATGACCACTATAATGACCAAGAAAAATTGAAGAGTTACATAACAAGCACTCACTTGAAGTCAAGCCCAAGTACAAATAATAAGCAGATGCAGTCCTATCTTGCTTGATAAAACATTGCACAGGTAAGTCTTTCGGCCCAGGCTGCAACCAAACAGAGGAAAAAAATGTCATTCAAGTTGAGCAATAATGACATTGAAATGTAAGTTCCTAAGTTCAGATAAAAATAATCCAATGACACAAACAATAAATAAAGTGCACTCGCATGTGAAGAAAAGTATAAAACAACTATAAACTGTAGAACTTAGACTTGACCAAAAAGACAATGAGGATACTAGGCATATATAATATCTATTAAACAAGATTCATCTCAAATAGCAAAAAGCAAAAGTTTTGTACCAACTCATTGTTTTCTAAGTTTTCCTCTTTCTATAATATTGATGTACAGTATCCTGACTTTTCTTCCCATGACTGTCATGAAACTAGACGTGCAGATCATCAGTCAATAGCAATGGTAGTAATAGGTAAAATCACAAGCTGCAAACAGTTTTATTACATCGGCAGCAACAGTGAAATGTGGACTGAAACCAAAAAGGGATGTGGAATCTCGGGAAGTTCTGAAACAGCATCAAGTGCAAAGGGGCTTGTGAATGTGGTTATAAAAAATTGCAAAGTAGATTTTAAACTTTTAATGGTTTGAACAATTGTATCAACCTTCATGTCACCTAATGGGGATATGGTCATTGGAATGGACAGGCTAAGGCCTTATCGTGCAAAAGCATATAGCTACCTTAAAAAATTTAGTTGTATACATGATGCAAGTAACCCAACAGTTTTTTGAAGGTATCTCAACATTGCAGGTGAAGCAAAAGCATGTAGTTGTATATTTCCCATAGCATCAATCCTGCAACTATTAAAGGGCCAAAGGCTAGAAGAATACCCACTATTTCGGCAAATGTGTTCCAGTAAGAACTACAAAGGGTACTACCTAAGACAAATATAGATATCTCCAACCATTTGGCGCCAAAAGAAAAACATGTCCTTTTTCCCAATGCTTTATTGAAAAAGCACCATATATACAAAACAAACATTCGTACAAGATTAAGAGCTAAGCAGAGATTTACTTCCCCTCCAAATATATGCAAGAGGAAATAGCATCTCTGATTGGGTCCCTGGATCAGTAGATGTAATATTTCTTCTAGGAAGATGGAGCTTAGCACATAGCAATTTCTGGAGTATAATACCAAATTTCAACAACTAAACTTATGGAGCTTTAGTTACAGAAATCTCTTAGATGAGGGATTCATTGGCCATAAGAACTACAAAGGGTAACACCTAAGACAAATGTAGATTTCTCCAACCATTTGGTGCCAAAAGCAAAACATGTCCTTTTTCCCAATGTTATATTGAAAAAGCACCATCTACAAAACAAACATTTGTACAAGATTAAGAGCTAAGCAGAGATTTACTTCCCCTCCAAATATATGCAAGAGGAAATAGCATCTCTGATTGGGTCCCTGGATCAGTAGATGTAATATTTCTTCTAGGAAGATGGAGCTTAGCACATAGCAATTTCTGGAGTTAATATTTCTTCTAGGAAGATGGAGCTTAGCACATAGCAATTTCTGGAGTTTAATACCAAATTTCAACAACTAAACTTATGGAGCTTTAGTTACAGAAATCTCTTAGATGAGGGATTCATTGGCCATAAGAACTACAAAGGGTAACACCTAAGACAAATGTAGATTTCTCCAACGCTTTGGTGCCAAAAGAAAAACATGTCCTTTTCCCAAATGTTATATTGAAAAAGCACCATCCATACAAAACAAACAGTTGTACAAGATTAAGAGCTAAGCAGAGATTTACTTCCACTCCAAAAATATGCCAGAGGAGCTAGCATCTCTGATTGGGTCCCTAGATCAGTAGATGTAATATTTCTTCTAGGAAGATGGAGCTTACAAGATTAAGAGCTAAGCAGAGATTTACTTCCCCTCCAAATATATGCAAGAGGAGCTAGCATCTCTGATTGGGTCCCTAGATCAGTAGATGTAATATTTCTTCTAGGAAGATGGAGCTTAGCACATAGCAGTTTCTGGAGTATAATACCAAATTTCAACAACTAAAATTATGGAGCGTTAGTTATAGAAATATCTTAGATGAGGGGTTCATTGGCCCAAGTGTATCACCTAGGATCACATCAGTGCTCTTTTTTAAAAACAAGGATGGTGCAATGTAGTTGTGAATTTATTGTAGATGGTTAAACAAAGCTGCCGTTATTTTGTATTTAAATAGGTCATTGGATGAATATTTATCTTATTAACCAACACAATAAAAATATTATCTGAAAAAACAATGCTACCAATAATAACTATTAACCTCTCCAAAGTATCGATGACTTCTTTGATCAGAAACAAGCTAAGGTATTGCCAAAGATTACCTTGAGATCCAAATACCATCAAATTAGATTGGAGGAAAATATATATATAACAGCAATCAGGACTAGGTATACACATTATAAACATTTGTTCTACATTTTGGAGTAACAAGTGCCCCTACTGCTTTTATGTTCAATATGAAATTTACTGTTAGTAAATATATGGATAAAATTTAAGTGAAGTGAAGGTTATGATGAACATATGAGAGAACACCCGTTGTACATTGAACACAAAATGTAAGCTTTACTAGGATAAAAGCCAATATTTGGGGTATATAATTTTAAAAGTTGAAATTGCAGTCAATCTACAAAAGAAAGAATCAATTACTGAATGGCCAAAACTCCAAATGCCAATATTTGGGGTATATAATTTTGAAAGTTCAAATTGCAGTCGATCTAAAAAAAAGACAATCAATTATTGAATGGGCAACTCCAATAGATGTCTCTGAAGTTAGAAGCTTCATGGACACGGCAGGTTATTACCAAAGGTTTGTGGAAGATTTCTCCTATGTCAACCATCTAATTACATTATATGACTGCAGAAGTTTAATGCCAAGAAACTCAAATGGACTCTCTAGTGCAAAGTAAATTTCCAGAAGTTGAAGCAATTATTGACTAGAGCATTTGTGCTGCAGCTGCCAAATCCTTAGATTGAGTTTGTTGTCCGTGCCGAAGCATGTAATTCAGGACTTGGAGGCATACTAGATCTGCCTCCTAGTGTCATACATACCTGTTGCTATTGCTATACTGACTCTTGGAAATTCAGACCAGTATTCAAATGAGTGTGTTTTTCCCAATACAGATAGTCAACATACTTCCACATGGATTGATTAGTTAGCATAAGAGAAGAAAATTGAATACTGTTCATATTGCAATATGCACTTACAGAGTATAAAGCTTGTGTTCCTTCCACCATAGCCTTCTTAGAAGAACTGTCGGACTTATAGAACATGGATAATTATCAGCATAGAGATTTTCAGCAAATGGAAAGATGCCATATCCTTCTAAAACAATGAAGGAATCTTATTAAAGAAGCCCTGATGGACTGAGAGAGGGAGTATGGTTGGTTACTTGGCCATGGTGGTGCTGACTTATTGAAGGAAGAAACTTTTATCTTGAGCAACATCAATGCAGGAATCACAGTTTTGCATGCCAGTGCTAACAGCAAGCCAACCTCCATACTATGCAAGCTGCCTTCATAATTATGCAGGCCAACTTTATAATAAGTAAGCCAATTTCATAAACACACAAGCCTATTTGATAAATTGCAAGTCTACTAGATTATTCCAGGCCAAACTTGATTACTTGCAAGCTAACTTAGTTATCTGCAATACAATTTTCACAATTTGCAAACTGACATGAGCATTTACAAGCAGGTCCCCAAATTTTGCAAGCCTGTCTTAGATTTTCCTTAACAATCCCGTAAAATGCAGGACAAACTTCCAGAATTGCAAGCTGTTTTCCACAACTGCAGGCCAATCTCATATTTATTGAACTGATCTCATACATTACCAACCAATCCCTCAGTACTGTAGGCTGAATCCATTAACTGCAAGTCAATCTTCAACTATTAGAGGCTAAACTCGGATCTGAAGATTGGAATATATGAGGGTTGCATAAAGCCAACAATATTGGATGATTGCCATACACTAAAGACCAAGTGCCATTAATTGAGAATTGGAAACAAGCCAATGAAAGAATTGTAAAGCTGCAGGGCAAGGGAATCAAAATTCACATAAAAAACATTGCCAATTGGATTGGTTGGTGAACAGACACAAGTCTCCCTCTCATGACTGTGGAGTGATAGAGTGCAAGGTGGATTGACCAGACTGCCCACCTGGAAGAAAGTGGCAGCCCTGTTACACCTAGAAGTGGCCAAACGAATGTTTCTAGAACAAGCGATTGAAAGTTGATTTATTTGTTGATAAGTGCAAACCAAAGATTATTTTATGGGCAGAAGCCAGTAGTTGCAGTGGAAGTGTTCCTGCTATCAACTTAAATCCAACTTAGGGGTGGCACTTGTTAGAGATCCATTAGCAGTTGCGAGGCCAGCATCTGTTAGAGACACGCAGTTGTGCCCTTGCCTTGGAGTGACTCACTCGCTTGGCAATCTATCTAATCTTTGATTGAATCGAGGCTGTAATCTGTAGCCCAAACCCCAAAGCAGTTCAATAGGCTCTCAGTCAAATGATGTGATAAGGCAAGTGTCTTATGTGCCAATGCAACTTCAAAATGTGAATATAGAGATAAAGACTTATTAAGGTGAAAAATTGAACCATCAATCCAATGAAAATTTTAATAATGCATTGAATAATCCAAATGGCATTCATGGTACTGCAAAATGAAAAAATACTGCTAGCCCGAGCAATTAAACACTCAGATGACAAAAAAATTCAAACATGGCATCAAGCAGCTTTCAAGAGGAACCAAGTATTAAAATTAAGTGCAAATGTTACTCCCTTAAACAAACGGATAGCTAATTGGAGTGATTAAACTCTTTGACAGAGAAAAGATCATAACAATGCATTGAACAATCCAAATGGCATTCATGGTACTGCAAAATAGAAATATACTGCTAGACTGAACAATTAAACCCTCTGACGACAAATAAAATTCAAGAACACGACATCAAGCAGCTATCAAAAGAAAACAAGTCTGGACTCTTAAGTGCAAACGTTACTCCCAGAAACACATGTGGAGCTAGTCTGAGGGACTAAATGACTAACAATGCCTTGAACAATCCAAATAGCAATCATGGTACTGCAAAATGCAAAGATACTGCTGGCCTGAACAATTGAGCCCTCCGATGACAAAGAATTCAAACACATGACATCAAGCAGCTACAAAAAGAACCAAGTCTTAAATTAAGTGCAAACGTTCCTAGAACCAGAAACAAATGTGGAACTAGTAGTAAAAGGGATTAAATCTTCAACGGAAAAACTTCTAACAGGCGTACTAACTTTGTAACAATTGACCCGTTTAATCCATGGCATTGTTCCATGGTCAGACAATTGTAAAGGATAAATATAAATTAATTAAAAAATTAACAAAAAGCTCATAGTGCTCATATAGAGATTATTTTCAGATAAGTTCCATAAAAGAATTATTTTAGGAAGGTATTTCACTGCAGGTACAGTTTTCCAGACAGTGCCGGGTAACTTATGTTCTGGCATTGGCCATTTCCGAACCAATGACGAACAAGTTAATGTCAATGGCAAAACAAATCATCCCAAAAAAAAGTAGAAAAAACACTGCAAATAACATCCTACACATTTTCAGTTATCACCAGATTTACAACAAAATTACAGCAAAATTAAAGGCCGCTTTCATACCATTGCCTTAAAAAAAAGAAAAAACGGGCATTACCATGTGAACACGGCATGATGTTAACAAAATAATATAATTCAGGAACGAAAATTTATTTCCACGACATAAAAGAGCAGAAGAGAAAAAAAATCAAGAAAATGAAAATATCTCGCCTGCTTCAAGGAAACAGGGAATGTGAGCACTCCAGACAGCAGCGGTGGTTTCACAATCTCCTTGATAATTTCCCTCCACGTTCTGCACACACTAGCACAAGCCACAACATTCCTCCGGGCAGGCCAGGTTATCTCGCTGCCCTCAATTCTCTCAATAATATCTCTGAGCAGCTCATAGGGCAAATTCGCCCAGCAGCTCTCATGCAAAATATCGGCAGCTGTTTTGCAGTGATTCTCATCACCAGATGCCGCCGCGACGCCGTGCAAGTGAGAGCGCGATCTGCGGTTGTAGGAGAGCTTCACATCGAAGCTCCTTTTCGAAATACTCCCGATGCCGCCCTTCATGTCCTGGATGATGTTCTTGATCGGAGGCATCAAGAACAATCTGGACCTTCAAAGCCTTCAAAATTAAGCTTCGGCTCCCCGTAATTTCAGAAACTTGGCATAATTTGCAAGAATGGCCACGAGATTAAAGCTTCATTGTGCGAGATGGGATCTACGCGGTGGCAGGGTATTTATGTACCGATACAGCACGGAATCGATCGATTCTAGGGTCGACAGGCTCAGGAGTACGGCAATTCCGCTGGTTTTGGGGTCGCCGGAGGCCATTTTCGCCTGGATCTAAAGCATTTAAAGCTTCCAAGTGCCTTGCGTTTTGTCATCGAGACCGTAATCCATAATGATTGAACGAATGCATGCCAGCCTTCCAACCCTTGCGCAGCTGAAGAAGTAGAAACACCTCTGGCAAACCGCGTAATTGTAAGGGGCGGTTTTTGTCGAAATCCGCCAAATGGTGGGGTGGGGGAACCACTCAAGAGATAAGAAGGAATAGGGCCACGATTATTAAGTGAAGATATAAACGATTACCGTCCATTTCTAACGCCGTCTGTTGCGGAGAGTCCAAAAGTGGTCCACCCAGGTGAGGCTCCAAAATAAATCCCAGTGGTCTACATTTATTATATTGTTACCTTGGTCGCCTCTTCTGTTCATGTCAATGGAGCTAGGGAGGTTGAGAATGTTTATTTTTAAAATTAAAAATAAAATGTTTGTTATGCATTGTACTTGTTTTTTACTTTATTAGCGAAGTTCTAAAATCAAATTAAAACGTGTAAATATTATTTTTAATATTTGTATTAAAATTAAACTAAATATTATTTTTTATATTTATGTTGAGTGGGCTTAATGGTTAAGAACATGTCATTCCTTTTAAGAGGTTACAAGTTCAAATTCAGAGGGAGTAGGGGTAGGGTATGTATACCTCCCTAAATTTTACTAGTCAAATCGTTGGGCTAAGGGGTTCCCTTGTCCCACAAACAAAAACAAAGGGGTCTCATACACCAATTTCGATAGATTATTATTATTATTAATCAAATCCAGAGGGGGTAGGGTATGTAGTCCCTTGTCCCACAAACAAGGGGGTCTCATACACCAAATTGGATAGATTATTATTATTATTAATCAAATCCAAAGGGGGTAGGGCATGTAGTCCCTTGTCCCACAAACAAGGGGGTCTCATACACCAATTTGGTGTGGCTTGGTCGTGACCTTAAAAACAGATTATTATTATTATTATTAATCAAATCCAGAGGGGGTAGGGTATGTATACCTCTGTAAGGGGTCCCTTGTCCCACAAACAAGGGGGTCTCATACACCAATTTGGTGTGGCTTGGTCATGCCCTTAAAATAGATTATTATTATTATTATTATTAATTTGTTAAGTTGTGTTGTAATGTAAAATGATATTTGATATTGTTGTTAAAACATAAAATTCATAATAGTCAAATATTCTAACAAAATAATACATTAACCCAATAATCATAAAAACTATATAAATTTTAATATCATGTATGATCTCCAACAATGCAATAGCCCCGAGAAAAAACATGCACAACACAATCCATGACAATGAAACCCTGAACCATGTAAATCTAGCATTGGCCTTGCATACAAAAACCTCAACCTTGAGTAGAGAACCCTAACATTTAAACCTTGTTCAGTGCTACCTAATAAAGCTCTTCTTCAAGGAAAAAACATGTAATAATTTAGTAGAAACACTAACATTGTGCCTAAAATGAAAGTGTGGGGATTATTATCAACAATGTTTCGTTTGTCTAGCTTATATTCATTTTCTCTGCACTCGGTTGTTGATAAGCTTTATCTCACATCAAAGGAATGCAAAAATTAAATACACAAATATTTAAAAAAAAAAATAGCTTAAGGAGTTCACTTAATTAATTGTCACTTTCTCATTTGGGTTTAGCTTGGGTGGTTGGGAGGAATGATTGTTATCCTCCCCACCCGAGTTCAATTCACATAAGTGAAATGTTGAGCTCGTAACGAGTATATTGTTGTAATGGCTTCGAGCCTTGTTGTTCACTGACCTTATGCCTTGAAGATTATAGGGTTTACCCTGGGTACCATCCTTGAAATGAGGGGAAGTACTCGGGGTTTTCCCCGGTCTTTGTAACCTGGAAAACAAAAATACAATCGATTGTCACTAGTGTTGTACTCCTTGTCTAGACCTTTCCGACGAGGTATCAAGCACCCCAAACGGAGATCGTATGCAATAGTTACACCCTAGGGAAGTTGACGTATCAACAACTCACATCGTAGCCCACAAACCTTTTTGTGTTTCACCTTCTGGGGTTAGGGTTTTGGATGTTGAAGGTTTTCTCATTTATGTTTTATGTTAAAAAGGTCTTCTTATGAATGAGCATAGTCGTCACATATCTTCTCAAAGATAAGCTGCCACCATTATGGCAAGTTCACTCACTCTATATTTCTACAATTTTTGTACATTTCTCTCATTAATAGAAATTGTGTATTATTGTATCTCT
>CBVK0100086985.1:0-13347 GCA_900067695.1 Picea abies
TAGCCGTCACATCTCTTCTCAGAGATAAGTTGCCACCATTCTAGCGAGTTCAGTCACTTTGTATTTTTACAATTTTTGTACATTTCTCTCATTAATAGAAATCGTGTATTATTGCATCTCTCTATTTCTTGCAATATCTCTTTGTATTTCCTTGTTATATCTCGGCCTTCGTTTCGTTCTCAAAATAATCTAGATCAAAGCAACTAACAACTCTACCTTCCCAAGCTAAAGCATCTACTCCACCCTTCACCAGAGGCCTTGCAAATTGTTTTGGTTTTAAGTGAAAAGGAACTAGGAGAGAACGCAAAAAGTGAGACCAAAAAGATTGTGTCAAAAAGGATGGGCACAATTAAGCAAGGGAACTAGAGAAGTAAGAGAATGAGTTAGTATTGAATGAAGAGACAAAGCTAGTAAGGGGTGTCACCTCTCTAGTTTAGGAGGCATTAAAGGTAAACCCCCAAACTCCTTGATACGTTAGTGTTGTTAAATAGAAGCTTGGTTCTCCATCTATCATGAGGGGAAGAAAAACTAGAAAAGAAGCATGTGAAATAAACATTGAACTTAACAAAGAGTTGGGCTCACAATCCTCACTTGCATACTCAACTACTCTTTACAAGGTCCATCTAAAAATTAGGTATGTTTCTTTAGTGTATCTTCTCAGGTAACCAAGAGGCTTAAGAAACAAAGTATTTGCCTTCCATCCCATACGGTTTGAGGATGGAAGACCAAGAGTATAGGAGAATAACTCTCCCTTTTCGTTGTATCAAGTACACAGGTATGGTTATAGCTCCCACTTGATTACAAGGTCTAAGACGGGGTTTCAAAGACCTTGTAATAAAGGGAGTGCTCAGGGTTTTGTAACGAGGGTTGATTTGACTCTTTCAAAATTATAATAACATTATTATTTTTGTTGGTGTGTGCAAAGGTTTTTGATGGAGACTATTATAAAAAATAATATGTCAGAAAAAATGACAAGTTCATGAAAATAAATTAAAGGATGAGAAATTTATTGCCCAACCTATAAAATCTACAAGGTACATAATTTCCTCAAAATTAGTGTTGATGACCTCTCTCCAAAACCACATGTAAAAATCATTCAAATTACATAAAATTTGAGTATTGATGATAAGTTGAAATGCAACTACCACAATAATTACTTGAATTGAAAATGATTTGCTAACATATTAAAGGGGATGAAATATAAGTATGATAAACTAAGTAAAGTGTTTTCCATGTAATACTACACTCAAATGGGTCTTTTTGGGTCTTTTTCAATGTATAAAGTTATAATAAGGCAATAAGTAATGGTTTTATTGCATCTAGAATAATAAGGTGCTTTAAAACCCAACATGACATATATGTTGTCATGTACATCTACACGCGACAACATTTAAAAATAAATAAACTAACATAAATCTATCTTAAATTAAGTTTTTTCAAATATCAAGAAGATCAAATTTTTTAAGATATAATTACCATCATTTTAAAACCAACAACAAAATTTATGAAACAAATAAATACATTCAAACTAAAATTAAAACCTAACCTCATGATAATTGTACTTCTTATATGCATTATGTGTATTGTACTAAGGAGAAATCTTATAATTATAAATATGACATTGTAAAAATATATGTACCCTTTCTAATAAACCAAAAGATGCCAAACTTAACGACTCTTTGAAAAACATTTGGGGCAAAACTTAGCGCCAAGAAAAGTACATATTGATATAAGAATTTCGTTTCAAATTACATAAAGTTTGCCCCTAGTTTTCTATATGTTTTGATTATATGTTAATAAAAATGGAGCTCACACGCCTCTTAAATTGAAAATTTTGATAATATAATCATTTTATTTTAGAAAAAAAATAAAAATAATTGGTATTAGTTTAAATATATAAGATGATATTAGTTGGGGATTAGTTGTCATATATGTTAGGCATTGGGTTAGTTATGCATCAATAGTTGTTTGGTTAAATCAAGGTGGATGTGACACACTAGTTTACATTAATTATTTTATTAAAAATACCATTTATAAATATGGGAATCATCCATTGAATTTATCTATAAAATTTTATTTTAAAAATATTATGTATAAAATGAATTTATTATTATATTATTTTGTTTAAAAAAATTATAATTGATTTATTTTAAATTTTAAATTAAAAAAATTAATTATATAATTTATAATTGATGTATAAATTTAGGTTTAAATTATAATTTAATTTAGAGATGTGTTTTGTATATTTTTTTATAAAAAATTGAGTTCATCTTATTAACTTGCATATTTAGCGATCTGAGTGAGGAAGTTAGTACTTTGGTGGCATCTTGTGGATTTCCCTCCTCTTCCTAATACTTCAGATGGAAGGCAATACTAACTGCCAACCACAGTAGTGTCCAATAACCCTGTAGGACTCGATGGGAATGGATACCACGACCTCCCTGGACGTTGTGCCTTATATGAAAGGGTCAACCCAGTGGAGTTATCCTTTGGAGCTATGTGCTTTGTTTATTATTATGTGAAACCCACCATGATAATTACCCCTTACATTGTCCAATTATCCCTACAAACATAATGGAAATGTCTTTAGTCATCCACACTAAGCAATGAGCCCCTACCCTATAGAGAACATTGTCATTTGTAGATGTTAAACAAGTTGAGGACTCTTTGTATATGTCAAACCTTAAGAATCTATCGAAAAATGAGATTAAGTGAAATGAAAACCCTCTATGACCCTAGTTACCAATGTCAAGTTGTTTTCTAGTGGAAAATTCTAAGAGCAACCCATCTATCAAGATATTATTTAAAATATTAAATTATTTTAGAAAACATGTGTGTTCGTGAGTGGGCCAAATGGTTAAAAACACGTGTTTCTTCCTAAAAGGTCACAAGTTCAAATCTAATGGGGTATACCTCTATAGACTTTAGCAGTCAAATCCATGCGTGAAGGGAGTCCCTTGTCCCACAAACAAGGGGATCTCATACACCAATTTAAATTGATTTGTAATTATTAATAATCTTTTATTAATAATTTACTAATTTTTCATTAAAAAAAAGTTATATCAATAATAAAAAAAATAGCTTCCATTTAATTTTAAAGTTCTCTAATCCATTATAGGAAAATTAAATTTCCTTATATGCACATGCATACATGCATAGTATTTTTCAAACTACTAGATCTATACAATAAATTTTCCTTTTATTTTTATTTTATTTTATTCTATTTACAAATAACCCAACCTTAATGTTTATGACTTTTAATCAATTTGTTTATGGCTTCTAATAAATTTTTGGTGATACTCCTCAATCTCCCATTCATTAACTAGGATAAGACAATCAAGAGTGCATGCAAACAATCCATGCCATAGTTCTTTGAAGTTAATGTTATGTACGACACCCCCAAAAAACCAATGATATGGTTATTGGAATGGTTGTTATTCAAATGCATTAACGACAAGGGAGGCAATAACAAATCACCATGTAAAACAATGTGAGTCTCTCATCTAATAATCTAATCCATTGCAAAAAGAAAAAAGAATATAACGAGATAAAAATGTTTGACTCCTAAGTCATATGCATGATAACTCAAGTGAAGTGCTCTATCCACTCGATGGATAAGGATCCTTATGGTGTGGGAATTCTGGTGTAGCAATCCATAGGAGACAACAAAAAAGAAGCCTCAGTAATTAGGGTATGTTTGGTTGGCTAGTATGGATGCATAAAGCTTTGGATTTCCTATTCTAATTAAGAGATAGATGGACGTGGGAATTCTGGTGTAGCAATCCATAGGAGACAACAAAAAAGAAGCCTCAGTAATTAGGGTATGTTTGGTTGGCTAGTATGGATGCATAAAGCTTTGGATTTCCTATTCTAATTAAGAGATAGATGGACAATGAGATATCAAATGATTTTTGAATGAATTGATTTATGATAAAAAAAAATTAACATAATTCTATTTCCTTTGAAAGTAAAAAATACATTAAAAAAGAAGAAGAGAGATACAACTAAAACAAGGAGGAATTCACGAGCTTAGATAGTAGATTCTTTATTAACTAAGAGATTTTTCTTGTAGTTGACAACTTGACATGTTAGTTGGTAAATAAAAAAAAGGTTAGAAGCATGCATTTATGTTTTGTTCATATAATCTTATTACCAAATATCATATATGTAGTTATGTTTGGCAAATCAAGGAAGGAGTAGGTAAGCCCAACTTAGGTGGAAGAGGTGAGAATATTACATTCCAATCTAACATATGGGTAATAAAAGTGTAAATTAGAAGATCTAACCCTTGGGGTGCAAGTCAACTCCCTAAAAAAAGGCTAACCTAGATAGGATGACTAGTCTAAGTATAGGTGGAGTTGTTGCCTAATTTTTGGGTAAAACTAAGAAACTAATAGGGGGGGAGGTCAAAACCTAAGTATACTAGAGTTTGATTTTATCAATGTTCTTATGGATATTATAACTAATATATGAGTTGAGCAAGGTTAAATTAACAATAGCAAATAAACTAAGCAAAGAACTATGAAAACCAAAAAAGTAAGTTAGGGTTATTATCTTCTTTCCTTTTGTATTCTAGTTATTTTAGTTGATTTAAAGTAAATATGAAAAAAGAAGATGCAATGACTAAAAATGAGCCTTTAACTTTCCTTATGGATCCCATGTTGATCGAGATTATATTGAGATTGACATGAAAGCAAAGATATAAAAAGGAAACACAGAGAAATATTGCAAGAAGCACAATAATGTAGTTAAACTCATATTCTATTAATGATTGTTTGGAATACAAAAGACTGTAAACTACAAAGCACACAAGCTAGCTAGAATGGTGGTAGTTTATCCCTAAAGAGAGATATGTGTCTGGTGCACTCATTTGCAAGAAGTTGATTACAAAGAGGTTGAAAAGGCCTTTTAACATAAAACATCAATGATAAAACCCTAAACATCCAAAACCCTAACCCCATAGGATGAAACACCAAAAGGTTTGTGGGCCTTGATGTGGTTAGTTGATGTGTCAACTTCCCACAGGTGTAACTTTTGCATACAATCTTTGTTTGGGGCGCTTAGTATCCCATCAGAAAGGTCTAGTCAAGAAGTACACATTCCAAACAACCCAACATCTGCCTTATATAACCTGATGCCAGATGTCACGCCAAAAAAACATCGTTTAGGGCCTCAAAATGGCCCCAGAAGTTTGGGACCTAAAAAACTATAGAAAAATTGCTAAGATGTGGAACCATTCTAAATTATTGGAATAGGTGGGTGGCCACCAATATCCACCTAGATCATTCCTCCCCCCTTAGGAAGCAATGGTCCCCATTGTGTCAAGTTCCTCCAACAAATGGGGAAACTTTTGTTGAATCTGACTCCTGGTGAACCACTTGCCCTAGTGAAGAAGCTACCTTACTTTGACGACCCGATAGAGTTGGATGTTCTGTTGGTGGGTGCCCTTCATCTTGGTGTCCATTATTTGATCAACTATTGCATGTTCAATGCAATCATGATTGGTTTCTATAGGGGCCAAGTGCTCGAACACGTCTGAAGTGTCCAGGGGAGGTGGTAAATATGGTCAAAGCAGTTCCACATCAAATACAGGGTGCAAGTCAAGGAAAGGGGGAACACTTAATTCAAAATCATTCTCACCCACAACCTTATTGATGGTGTAAAGCATGTATCAGAGTGGGCAGAGCTTCCAATGGGGTTATGTGAGGTGCTTTTCTTGCAAATGCAACCAGACCTTATCTCCCACCTAAAACTTGTGTGGTACCTGATGTTGATCGTGGCATTGCTTGTACTTGGTGTTGGCTTTATGCAAAATATAATGAATTTTTTCTTGGATGTGTTGATATCATTCAACAAATTTTGTTGCTCAATCAACCTCGGTCTCAGCATGGGAGGAGTCTTCATGTGCAGCTAGAATGAGCAAAGCTACGTTAATGGGGGGTAATGGCAGGAACCCCAAGCACACCTAAAAAGAGTTTTGGCCAATACAGTTGTGGAGGGCTTTGTTGTAACTTTGTTGAACATAAGGAAGGCTCTCATCCCATGTGTGTGGATGTTTGGAATTGTACATCCTCATGATACGAACAATCATCATGTTGACTACCTGTGTTTGTCCATCAGTCAGTGGATGGAAGGTAGTCAATTTGGTCAGCTTGGTGTCCATCTTCGACCATAGGTTGGACCAAAAAGTACTCAAGGACCTACTATCTTGATCCAAAATAATGGTCTGTGGGAGCCCAAAATGAACCCAAACATGTTCAAAGAAGATCTTAGTGGTGGCCTCGATTGTGATACTCTTCTTGGAGGGTGCCAAAAATGTCATCTTAGAGAATCGATCAATGACCACAAAGACACAGTCATTAGCATGCTTGGTTGAAGGTAGACCAAACATGTAATCCATGGAGATGGACTCCCAGGGCTTATCAGGAGTAGGAAGAGGGGCATATAGCCCTTGTTTCTTGATGACAGGTTTGGCAATGGCATAGGCAGTGCAAGATCTGATATACTTGCGGACATCTTGTTGAAGCTTCGACCAATAAAATACTTTTACAGTGATGCCACTATTTTTCCATTCCAAAGTGTCATGCCATCAGACTGTAATACACTTCCCAAATCATTTTTTCATGCTCGCTTGAAGGAACATATAGATGGCTCCAATGGCATAGCAGTCCATCCTAGAGATGAAATTCTAGAAATGATTTTTCTATGCTCAATGTCTGATAGGTAGCAACAAAGTGAGAGTCGTCGTTTTATACTCATGGCCACCTAGTGGTCTCATGCCCATAGGAGTTAAGAATTGTGGTTAGCGCCACAATCGGGGGTCGAATGAGGTAGTCTGCAACGTGGTTGGTGTTTCCCTTCTTATACTTTATGTTCAAGTGGAATTGTTGCAGGTACGTGGACCACTTCTGATGGTCGTCATTCTATAACTTTCCTTGTGTTTGCATGAATTGCAGAGGCTTGTGATCGGTGTGGATGATCGTTTCCTTTCCTAGAATGTAATGCTTCCATTGTCGACATGCCCGCATAATGGAGTACATCTCTTTGTCGTAGGTGGGGCATCTATGACCAACATTAGATAGTGTTTCACTGTGATAGGTCGTTGGATGCTCATGTTGAGTGAGGACTGCATAGATAGCATAATCTGAAGCATATGCCTCAATATCAAATGGTTGTTGCAAGTCTAGCAGAATAAGCACTAGCGTTGAGTAGAGGTGGAATTTCAAATCCTCAAATGTTTTTTGTTGTGACGTGACCCAAACAAACTTAGCCTTAGCTCCACCCTTGGTCACCTGGCTTAGGGCCCAAGCAATACGAGAGAACCCCAACACAAACATGTGGTAGAATTTGGAAAGGCCCAAGAAGCTATGGAGCTCGGTCAATGTCTTCGAGGTTAGCCAATCGTGGATGACTTGGATCTTGTTTGGATCCACATGCACACCCTACTCATCCATGATGTATCCCAAATATTGAATTCTCTACATGTCGAAGGAGCACTTCTCCAAATTGGCATATAACTTGTGTTGTCACAGGGTGCCCAAGACCCGTTGAATGTGCTTCAAATGTTCCTCCAAGGTTTTGTTAAAGACGAGGATGTCATCCAGATATACAACTACAAAGGAGTTTGTGAATGGCCACAATATCTCATCCATCATTCTCATGAAGGTGGCAGGGACATTAGTCAAACCGAAAGGCATGACCAACCACTTGAAGAGACCTTCTTTAGACTTGAAGGCTATCTTCCATACATCAATTTTCTCAATCAACATCTAGTGGTGGCATGACTTTAGATCAATCTTACTGAAAAATTTGGCACCCTTGAGCCGATCTAGAAGATCATCAATCTGGGGGATTGGGTACCAGTTCTTAACTATGATCTTGTTCAGGGATTTGTAATAAATACAAAGTCACCATGTCTCGTCCTTCTTTTGTACCAGAACAATTGGGCTCCCGCAAGGTGAGGAGCTTGGTCTAATGTGGCCCTTCAGAATTAGATCTTATATCTAGCATTTGATTTCTTCATTCTCCATAATAGAGCACCTATATATAGGGCCATTAGATAAAGGAGCATCGAGTGTCAAATCAATTCAGTGCTTTACCTGACAGTGCAAAGGCACCCCAGTACATGAGGCAAAGATGTCTTTGTGCTCTTATACTATCTTGTCCACCTGCTCCTGTTGTGTAGAGAGACCTTGTCTAAAGATTTTGGTGGTTGCACCGACCTTTCGTTCACCTTTCAACCAGACCATAAAGAGGACGAATCTACCAGTCTAAGAGACCACCTTTCTGCATTGCTTTACAGAGATCAAAGAGACCACAGTAGTTGGGACTACCTCTGGTACCGTGTAGAGTTGACCTCCCAAAGTAATAATGACACTACGCAGCTTAGATTCATAAACAACATGACGCTTCCACATATATGGTTATCTTAAAAGAACATCACAAACTTCAAGGGGGGAACATCACACAATACCTCGTCTTTGAAGGGTTTGATGTCATAGTGTAGGTGACATTGTTGGTTGACGTGGATGTCCTATCCCTGGTTGAGACAATCGATGGTGTATGGATGAGGGTGCAATGTCGTTGTTAGGTTCAAACTCTTGATGACCTCTGCTGAGATTAGGTTCTTCTAGCTACCGCTGTCAGCAATGAAATGGAGTGGGGTCCCCTTCACCCACATCTATGAGTGGAAGAGGTGCTCCCCTTCTTCAAGCTCCTCTGGCTAGACCTTTGTGGTAGCAATGGTGTCATTGAGTTATTTGTCAATGATCCATTTTCCCTTATCTAGTTCCGAATTTGAATCTGATTCGACATCCGAATCTGAGACTTTCATCTCGGCCAACAATGACTATTTGGAGCGACATTCATTAGTGTTTTCCAAGGGATTTTGTGGAACTTGCACCACTTTCCAGTGTCCTTCTTCGACTTCTCATTATTCTTCTTTGCTTGTGGATTGGAATGGTTGTCCTAGGGCTAGCCATCCTTGCTCTGTCCTTTGCTATGGGAGTTAGGGCCACCTTTACCATGCTTTTGTTGCAATGGGTTTGCAAAACTAAAATCCAACTTATTCTTTTTCTTGAACTTTTGCTTGATCTTAACAACATATTGTTAAGTGGCTCTCACTGAGGAGATGTCCAGGAACTCCATATATGTTTGGATGTACCTATGTAGGCCACTGCGATACTTCAAAACCAAGTGTTGCTCGGAGTCTTTAATACCCATCTTTATGTGCAAGGTATAGAATATGTTGGCGTACTCCAACACCATCTGGTCACTCTACTAACGCATAATTGTCCATCTTGTGTACTGGTCATCATAGTTTCCAACAGAGTAGTATTGCTCCTCCTAGGCATTAACAAAATATGCCCAAGTGTGCCATGGCCCAAAAATTGCAAACTCATCTTCAACATGTTGCTCACAGTATGTCTCCAACCAATATTTGACATGGGGAAGGGCTTTAAGGAGTGTGATGCTGATGTTTTCACTGTTGAAATTTTTTTTGACAGAGAAATAAACTTCTAGCAAACTTCAAGGAATGGGAAATGAAAGAAAAGGGTGTATTGACTTCCTATGCGGAAAAGGCCCTTAACTATATTGAAACCTAACTAAAAATTATCTCAAACTTTAAAGGAGAATCGAGCAAGCAACAAGCTTTGAAAATATAGTTGGCTGGGCCGCCATGGTGTGCCTAGGTTTGTAAATATCCTCTTACAAAAGCCAACAAGTTTCCTTGATCTCCACAATTATGTGTAACAAAAGGAAACATGCAAACAATGCACAAACAAATCTACACTATAAGCAAGAAAATAAAATAAATGATGTTTTATGTGCCCTCAATAGTAGGAAACCTTCCACCTCACATGTAGATTGCTAAAGTGTCCCCTTTCAGTTTAGGGAAGAGATCGATCAAAGCATGGGAAGAGGGATGCTCCAAACCACTACTAGATGCAATCTACAACCCCAAAAGTAAAGTGGATACGAAAATTAGTGAGTGGAGGCCATGTATAACATCTGCAACATCTCCCTAAGTGAGGAGGATGAAAGAGATAGAGAACTAATGGAGGTCCAGGAGCATGTTATAGCTATAGTACACTAATTTACAAGATTATAAAGAAACCTATTAGAGAATTAATGGTGAGAGTTCAAAGAAAGTAAACAAGGAGGAGACTATTTATACACATATATCCATTAGAATGTGATGCCAATATGATCCATAATTATAGGAAATGAAATCATCCTTGTAACAATCAAATTATGCATGTTGACTCCCTAATTGCATAGAAAATGAAGCCAATTGTCTATACACTATGCTAAATATTAATCCTTATGTTGCAAGAAAAATGGATAGTTAGGGTTAATACTAGAGATAGACATGTTTTAAACAAAGCTATTTTTAATAAGTAGGCCACAAAAATATGTTAAATAAAGGATTAAAGCTGTCTAGGTTTGACTCATAAGCAAAGCATGCCCACCAAAGATGGGGGTACATATGGTCCCAAAAGTGAATTCCTAAGTGACTTAAACATATTTGGGTGCACAGGGGCTCAACAATCCCCAAGAAGGTTAGAGAGAAACTTGAATGGGGTTTGTGTGGAAAAAGATGATTAACTAGGGTAAGATACCTAGGAAAAAACCATGGGAGGCCTCCTATATAATGGCCCACGATTAATGAGAATCATTTATTCAAACCATATAATGGAAACTTAAGAGGAGGGACTTTATGCTTGTGAATCCACCATAACAATGCATATGAGTCTCGTGGTTATCATATGATAGGTTTTTATAGATAATGTGTGATGTAAAAAATTATATAATAGGATTCATATATGGCTAGTGCAAAGTGAAAAATGCATATACATTAGTTGCCCCCATGGAAAGAACATGAAACCAATAAAGTGCAAGAATTGCAACTTCCCCTGAAATGCAATAGAAGCCTAACAATCATGCAAGCAAAATAAACATGATAAATAAAGAGGATTTTTTTTTACAATAATGGCAAACACAATATACAAGCTACTCTAAGGAGAGAAGAAATCATGAACAACTTGAAAGGGGAAATAGGGAGGTGAGATGATTGAGATGTTGCTTATATGGCACATTTAAGAGGATGTAAGTCCCAAACACAAGGATGGAATTGTTGTGCAACGATTCTAACTCTTTTTGACAATACAAAGACCCACTCACCTCTATGGAACTATAGGGATAACTTGCATATGTTCCATGTGTGGGTGTATGAAATTATGTATGCAAGTGACATAATGAAGACATAAGAGAAAGAAGACAGCAATCGAGCACGTAATAATAATAATCTAAGAGTATTTCAATTAAAATAGGAGCACAAGAAGTACATGTGAAAGACAATCAATGGCTAGGAAATCAAATGATCTTATCTTCCACTTAACAATGTAAGCAATACCTAACCAATGAAAATGAAATGTGACAAAGCAAAGAGGAAAGAGAGGGAGTCATATCTACACTTACCTTATAATGGGAGGGATGAGTTGATTGCGATCTCAAAAGATCATGTTGAAATCCACATGTCTAGCATGGATTTGAAAGAGGTGCTCCAGTACTAATGGTTACTTAAGAAGTGTGGAAGTTGAAGTCAACAATAAGAGAACCAAGTTGCCCCCTCAGGGAATTCACTTGACATGGCTCATCCAACCACCCCATCTTAAGCTTCTAACATAACCTCAACAAGTTGCAAGCTTCGTGTCACCTAGTAGTTCTGTACTTGTAAGGTAATAAAAAATTGAACACAAGATCAACAACCTACCCTATGAGGAGCTATGGGGGAAGGCAACTTTTCTCGAGGGAAGGGGAAATTATGAGAAACAACCTATCCCTAGGAGATTAAGTGTGAAAGGAATCCATTCTTGAGGGGGGTGGGAGTAGAAGGTAGCCAACCTTGTGGACATCAAACATGAAGGGCATCCCAATCCAAGGGGAGTAAGTGTGAAAGTTAGACTGCCCTGAGAGAAACATGTGGGAAAGATAGGCCAGTCCAAGAGGAACATGTATGAAAGGTACCCTAGTATGATACATACATGTGTGAAAGGAATCTTTTCTCAAGAAGAGTAAGTGTGAAAGACATCATGCCCCTAGAGCAACATTCATGGAAGGTATCTTGCCCAAAGGGTAGAAGGGGATAAATAAATTATAAAGGGTGACCAAGAATAAAAGGTAGAAAAGATAATAGCCAAGGGGGAGGCATGATGATTATTCATAATAAAGAAACATATTGCCACGTGCCAAGCCCTAACTTGAGGTAATAAATCTAGCAATAATTGACCACCATGTCAAATAACAACTAGTAAATGATACGTGACAAGTGATAGAAAGTAAGGAAATTAGGGTAAAGGGAGGATGATAAATGGTTGTGCAACAATAGGTAATTGAGGGTAAAAGACAAAGGAAGTAGAAAATCAAGAGGTGGGCATAAATGGAAGGTAAAGTAGAAAGTTAGAGTGAGTATTCCCTCGAGGGGAGGTAGAGATGGGTCAACTTGAAAAATAATCAAAAGGTTATCACCAACACAAGGCACCTTTCCCCAAGAGAGACATGGATGAGATGCATCCTACTTTGAGTTGAATAGTAATGAGAGTCGCTCTATCCCAAAGAGGGTAGGGATGAGAGTAGACAATATTTCTAAAGGAGGGAGAGGTTTGGGGAAAGTTAGTCCCATGGTTTTCATCTGTAGGACTTTGATAGGTTTCAAGTTTGGAATTGGCTTTTGCAGTGGTAGTTTATTGTTTAGAATTTTGAAATGGGATACAATTGATGTCTAGAACCCTAACTTCCACATGACATATCTCAGTAAGTATAGTGAACCAATGTCTGAAATTTTGATCACCTGTATTCAGATATCTCACCTCCATCTCCTCAAAATTTCATGGTTTGAAACGTCCCAGAAAATAAGTCATCACGAAAATGCCAAGGTGACCTAAAATAGATTTCACAACTATCCCCTTTTGGAATGATATTCAATCTTTTCTCATCCACTTCTTCAAATGTTATTACATTTTCACCCACGCACTTTCTCTCAATACCTTCTCTGTTTATACTTTATCATAACCCTTTATGAAGGGATGTGTTAATTAAAGAAGACACGATACCCATTAATTAAATATTTATTTCCCATTTTTTTATTTCACTTCTCCAAATACCATGGGTTTCCAAACCACCATTTCACCTTTTACTTTTTCACGTGCACCCATTTTTTTAATATACTTGTAAACATATATAAATCAATCTTGGAAATGATGTGTGTATTTGTACAACCATAACATGGCATTAATGACAACATTAATCCTTTGACATCAATGGAAATAATTCCAACAATCTCCC
>CBVK0100086997.1:0-16492 GCA_900067695.1 Picea abies
CCAAAATGTTGTGCTACTTATATGTCTAATATAATGCACTCATTAATTATCAATCTTGGATTCGTAATAAATAGATTTATAAGACACCAGTAAGAAAGGTAATTCCTAATGTCACGAGTATAGAATCAAACTAGATTATGTATGCTGGAAACAAATCAAGGTAGCAAACTACAGTTCACTTTGGTTGTCTTTCACAAAGAGGCTATCTATTCCATTATGGAACATGCAAGTATGAGATGGAATTGGTTTGATAGATCAACTCTGATGTCTGACCCAGAAAAATAATTATGCAATCCACACTTTCTGAAAGGAAATCACACATCAATCAACATAGCATAGGTAGTTCAACACTCAATATGTTGGTTCTGTTGTGGTTCACAATGAACTTCACTAGTTCTTCTCCAAATAGTTTTGACAATTTCTGCCAACAATTATGATCACTCAAGGAAATCAAATTCACGAGAACAGAAAACAGAGCATATGCAAAGATAGATCAATTAAAGATCTAAGAAATTATAAAATGGAAATCTTAATCTAAGCTACACTGGTATCATCTAATAGAGTTAAAGCTTTAGCCAATTCACTGTCTATACTACTGAAAACAAACACTAATGCTAATCTACAAAGAGGCTGACCTTTTTTGGGCGGTGGGCCCTTGCCGCTTCAACAGGTCAGTTACTGAAGTCTATAGGAATCTTTCTTTTAACACACACATTACTCTCACTTACACTTCAAAACATAAAATCATAACTCTCTTTTACCCACTCAACTCATTCTTAATCATAGATAATCAGAATATGGAGATAAAATAACATTCCATTAATCTTCACTCAGAAATGTTCTTTACTATCATACGCTTCTTACATATTGATAATATGCTAACTCTCCTACCTTCTACCATCCTTTCCATGACTATTTAATAGTTTGCATCATGAAACACAAGGAGGCTAAGTGATTTGAAAATCAATCAGTTGTTTAAGTTTAATCATTCGGTTACATCTTTAGCTTCATCCTCATGACATGAAGTGCATGAGGATGAGGCAATTAACAAAATGTTCTTATCATAACCTTGCTAAATGAATAGACATCCACCAATTGACTTAGGTGATATCTGGCACTTATGTTAGTGCATTAGGCTCCTCCATATCAGTACCGGATCGTAACAAGAAGATGGTATCAGATCACGAGAGGGCGCAAAAGGTGGTACTGGATCATGACAGAGAGTGGCCATTGTATCGAATCCTAACAGAGCATGTTCGTTGGTACTGGATCACCACAGAGCGTGTTTGTTGGTACCAGATCACCATAGGTAATATTTAGTACTAGATGCGTTTGGTACTAGATCAGGTAGCAACAATGTTGGTGCGCAGGTACCAGATCATGACAGAGCTGGTACAGGAACGCTAGACATCTAGAGGTCAAAGATTCACATATAACAAATCAAGCATTAGTACATGAAATATTTAATTCCTTAACTCAATAAACCACAAAATATATGAATTAACCATACTTTACCTTATGACCTTAATACTGGTAATTGGTAGCATTCTTGTCATTCACTCAAGCTTTAGGTAGGTCCAAAAAGGTATAGGTGAAGAGTAAAATAGGGTAATGAGAATGTAAATTTCAATTATCAACAATTACATCTGAATATATTGTTCTACCTATGTGCAGGTTATGACCCTAACATATATGGAACCTTCTTCATCCAATGCAAGAAGGATGGTTTGAGTTTGGCACTTAGTTCTAATCACCTTCTTTAAGCAGGAGACATGAAAAACAAGATGGAGCTTAGATTGACTAGGAAAATCTAACTGATAGGCCACCTATCCCACTCGTTTGAGAATTATATAAGGACCATAAAATTTGGGCGTCAATTTCTCACAATGGTCTCTCTTCAGTGAATTCATCTTATAAGGTTGCAGTTGAAGAAATACATTGTCTCCTTCAACAAATTAGCGTTCGGAGAAAACTTTATCTATTTGTTTCTTCATGCGATTCAAATCCATGAACAAATTCTCTTTGAGGGTACGAAGAATAACCTCTCAAACTGTAAGCATTTTGTCAACTTCCCAGACCTTCGAGACATCTAGCATGTATGAGAGAAATGAAGGGGGATTGTTTTCCATATATAGCTTCAAAAGGAGGCATGCGAGTAGTTGTATGGTAATAAGTGTTGTACCACCATTCAACTAGTGGTAACTATTGAGCCCAATGATTTGTCCTTTCATATACATAACACCTCAAATATGTTTCCAAACACTTATTGACAACTTCGGTTTGACCATCTGTCTCAGGATGATAATTTGTGTTGAGATGCAATTGGGTGCCCTGTAGCCTGAAAAGTTATTGCCAAAAATTGTTGATGAAAGTGGGATCTCGAACAGAAACAACAGAATGAGGCATTCCATGAATCTTGAAGACACAATCCATGAAAAGTTGATCCAAAGTGGAGGTGGTAAATGGGTGTTGAAGAGCACAGAAATGAGCATACTTTGAAACATGATCAATGGCCACCATGATGAATGAATTATTTCCCTATTTAGGTTAGCCAACAATAAAATCCATAGATATGTCCCTCCAAATAGTGGGTGGAAATGGAAGTGGTTGTAGTGTGCTAGGAGATTTAACCGTTTCTCCCTTGTTGCATTGACAAACATCACATTCTTCCACAAAAGTGTGAACGCCCTGTTTCATACCATCCTAGAAAAAAGAATGTTTGATTTGGTCATATGTTTTGGTAAACCATGAGTTCCTAGCTATGGGTGTAGCATGAAGCTTAGAAAGCATCGTGGATTTAAGATGTGACTACTTACTTATACAAATAAACTTTGTAGTGAAGCTCATCATTGTGCCAAGAGTGCCCAAGGGAAACTTGATATTTGGATTGCATCTATTGGATCAGATGCGAAAATAATTGAGTCTTTGATGATATATATTAATTTGGAATCATTTCCCCAATATATAAGGGTGTCAGAGATCCATTGAATGAAAAATAGCCAACATTTCCCTTTCATAGATTGATTGTCCCAAATGTTTCTCTAAAAATCGTTTGATGTTAAAGGACAAAGGTTGGCCATCTTGCATAAGGACTACTCCAATTCCCCTCTAGGGAGAATCAAATTCCAAGAGAAAGTTATTTTTGAAATTAGGAAGGACCAAGACTAGAGTGGTCCATGTAATACCCCAAGGCCGAGCCCCTACTGAATTGTAAACATGTTTTGTAGGTTGGTGATCCAAGTGATTATAAACTAGGAGGACTATGTGATGTTTAGGCCAGAGAGCTTAGATGATGAATTCTAGTGAACCTATTTTTATATATGTAAACACTCATATCATTAATATAATAAATCACTACTTGTATATTGACCATGATAAAAGAGAATGAGGGACTAAACTCCACTAGGTAGGGAAAGGGAAGGGGCTAAGAGGATAGGAAAAATGGCTAAGATAGAGGACTTATATCTAAGGGAATAATATTATATTATTATTTCCTAAAAACCAAGGTTTGAGAAATAACTGAAGTTATCCTAAGTTTCTATGGGAAGGGGAATGAATGATAAGTGGAGCTCATGTAGCTTCATGAAGAGAAGTGTCTGATTTGGGACATGCAATTTATGTGGGAAAATCAATTCATTGTGGAGTTCTCTCAACCATTCATGCCATGCTTCCCATGCACTCATGAACTCACATAATTAGTCATTCTCTCCATCTTTTAACCTCCTTCGTCGTCGACCTTTGTAACTTGCATGCACTTGTACTTGCTTGAGCCCGTACCATGAAACTAACGGTTAGTTGTCTCTGCCATCATTTGTGCCATACCTGAGTTCTATTACTGTCATCGCCCTTACCTGTTTGACTTAGGAAGATAGATAGAAGAAGTAGGTTGTCAAGAATTTGGGTTTGAAGAAGCAGGTTTCTAGGCCTGTGGATTGAAGAAGCATGTTTTCAGGCCTATGCGAAACTCTCTCCAGGTGAGAGATATTGTTGGGGAAGTGAATTCTCTTGGGGGGAGCCCAAAAAAAGCTATAGTTCTTTGAGAATTCATGTCTGGCCCGTTGTTGAAGCCCTGGAAGGGAAGTGGGGCAGTGGAAGGACTATTGAGTAGAGAGGGGGCACACTTCCTAGGATGTGACAGGAAAGTGGGGAATGAGAGGCTATAGGCTATGTGTATAAGTTGGCTCCTGGGAGGGAATCCTTCTTGATGTACTATGCAACTTCTCGTAGTCTCAACCTAGCTTAGAAATCCCTTTTCTTGGGTGGAGTTTAATTTCAGCTCGGGGGTGACCCATTGTTGAGAGTGATGAGAAATGTGGTCTAAAGCTTGGAGGTTCGTGGAAGGTATACACGCAATTGGTGGACATCAATTGAAAGATAAGTATCAATTGTGTTAATGTCACATGTCGTGTTTAAAGTACATGTCTATTATGTATAAGAATTTCATGTGTTTTTTGCATGTATGTTTTACTGTTAATTCCGCATGAATCTGTGTTGTAGCAAAGTGTTTATGTTTGTTTAAATTTTCATTATATATATATACCATAGACATTATATATATATATATATATATACCATATAAATGAAAAATATTTTCAAGTGACATGCCCTACTAGGTGGCTAGGGGTGTGTTACATTGTGGTATATGAGTTTGAATAGAGCCGAATTTTGGTAGAATGCCCTGACCTTGGGATGGTGGGGAACGCTACAAATTGGCATCAAATATTAGAAAGATTGGTTTTACAAGGTAGAATGGCCCAACCTGGGTGGCCAGAGATGTTACATATTGGTATCAGAGTTCATGGCTTCAACATTGAACCTGGATGGGTCGTGTATGAGTAAATTGAAGTTACAAAGTGCCAGAAGGGCGCTGAGAAAACACTTGGATGGTATTTGAAATATCAGGAGGTGTGGCAGTTAGGGAAGCCATAAAAACCATGGTATTGGGCCACAAAGTTCAAATTTGAGCCATAGGATCTGTTCGGGAGAAGGAATACCCTTCAAAATCATCAAATATGGAAAAAGGAGCATGGTGGTTAAGCCCCGAAGTACTCCAGGCTTTGCCACTCCGACTGTTTGAAGTTCTTTGTCGTAAAAGAGGAAAAATCCCTGGAGCTCTAAATTTCCAGAGTGGATCTACACCCTAGATCAATGGAAGAAGTTCTTGACCATTGGATTCAGACAAGAAGAAATTGGAGCCGTTAGATAAAGCAAATATTAGGAGGTGAGGAGAAGTGGTGAAGATCAGATCCCAACCGTCAGATATGCGTGTGAGAGAATGTGAGTCGTAGATATCACGATATTTCAGAGGTTCAACACTATGGAAGAAGTGAGTCCTCAAGATTCTAGGAGGGAAATCTCCAGAAGTCTTGAACTCCAGAGATAATATGGATCGTTCATGTTTGAGGACACGTGTCCACAGATCAACCTATTTGGGAATTCGAAGTTAGAGGGATTTGTGGTGTAGTGTGAAGAAGTCTCCAAAAGTATCAAAGTCCCGAAGTCCTAAAGTTCTGAAGTCCCAAAGTCCCAAAGTCATGAATAACCAGAGTGACGTGGCCTACTAACGTCACCTAGGGTGATGTGGAAACACTTGATGCTTGCCATGTATCCTCGTGTTTCACATTTTTCAAAGACAATTTGTTCCATTTAGTATATGACATGTGTCACTCTTCAGATAGTACCACATGATCATTCCTTATTTTCTTCCATGTAGCACCCCCTTGGTGATTATTTACTGATGAAGACTCTGAGAGTTCACCAATTCAACATTCAAAAGAAATGACGTTGGATGAAGGTGAAACCCCCGAAGCTCTGAAGAGCAGAGTAAATACTCACCATTGATATGGAGAGGACACATGGCAGTATATTCCGTAGTCTGAAGACTTGGGACTCTGGAGGATTCAAGGCATAATAAGTTGAGGTCGAGAAATCCCGAAGGCCCAAAGGCCAGATTCCATCTCATCCATTTATTACAATGGACATGTGGCGCCAGATCCCAAGGTCCAGAGACTTGGTACTCCAGAGGAATTAAGTTGCAAGTTGCTTTGATTCAAGAAATCCCAAATTCTGGAGTTAATATCGATCGTTGATCGGGAGATGATACATGGAGGAAGGAGAGGATCTTTGGTAATTCGTCACTCTAGGATAACTATGGAGAGGTGATTTGGAAATCCACGAAGCCAGGAGATACAAAGAAAATTATATCTATTTATCGAGAGAGGATATGTGGCAATAGATATTGTAGTCTAGAGACTTGGCACTCCAAAAAAATTGACAGTGTGGATAGTTCGTAACTCCCGAAGCCCGAAGTCCTAGATTTGATCATGATCGTTGGTTAACGAGGAGGCAGAATCTATTGATTTGTTGTTTGTGAGTTCTTTGGTCCAACATTTTGGCAGATATATGGAGGAACACTTTGAAAACTCTCGAATCCTGGAGTCCCATAATGGATCTCAATCATTGGATGTTGGGAAGCCGTGGACCGTCGATCTACCATTATTCACGAGCTTTCCAATTCGACACTCCGATGGATTGGAAGTTTGGAGTTCAGAGAACCTCCAAATTTCTGGAGCCCTAAAGTCTCGAAGCTCTAGATAAATGCCTATCATCCCAACACTTGGTCACAGCCTATGGTCACATGATATTGGGGGTCAAAGAAAAAGGGTTAGTGCCCATAAATTGGTTTTAAAACAAGAGGGGAAAGAGTAGGAGTCTGTGGGTTCTCGAATTATACAAACCTGTACCTAAATATGTAAAGAAATATTGTGTACCTTACAAGAGGATCCAAAATGAGTACGAGAACAAAATTTAGCTCTAGAAGAAGATCACCTGTGCAAAGATCAGCTTCACAAGAAAGAAAATTTTTAGATAGTCATAACTCTCTTCCCATGAATCAAATTTGAGCATGAAAGTAGGAATTAGAAAGGTCTTGAACAGTAGAATATAACTATTCACCCATAAATTGGATTTGAATAGTCAAATTCTCAGGAAATCAGCAGAAAGAAGTCTGATATATATTATTGAACCATAATGGTTCAAGTTTTCATGAAATTATTGAGACAATTAGCCTGATAAAGTTCTGTTGGCTGCACATTTTTGCAAAGTTAACAACTATCAATCATAACAAAATCATCATAGAGTGGAGAGATATGGAGGATGCACTAGAGGATTGCAATTAAGAAGATGATATTAGAGAAATGGATGTCCATTTGGGAGTTGAAGGAAAAAACTCTAATGGACATGGAGAAGGAAAGGACAAAGACATAAATTTGGTTAAGACCATAAGAAAATTGCAGACAGATGTCCAGAGTCACAATGATGATAATGCAAGTCTTATGAAGGCTAAGGAACAATAATAAGACTTCAACCTGAAGTTAATATAGATCCTTGAAAGAATGGAAAATAAGTTGGATAAGAAGAGTGGCTCCAACAAATTAGGAAGCCACAAGATCCCTAAGGAAAAAGGAAGATCCAGGAGTGATATAAGACATCACCATCACTCTCAAAGATAGTCCAAAAGGAGGGCACATAGAATCTCAAGTCGATCCACTACCAGGAAGCATAAGAGGTCTAGGGTGGATGAATTGAAAGGAGAAATGAACAAGATCAAACCTCCTACTTTTGATGGAGAGCACAAGAAATATGAAGATGCCGAGATATGGTTGTTGGGAATGAGAAAATATTTCCAACTATATAATTATTCTTCTCATGCGCAAGGAATAATTTTTATTTATCAGCTCAAAGGA
This sequence comes from Picea abies, assembly GCA_900067695.1. NCBI lineage: Eukaryota > Viridiplantae > Streptophyta > Pinopsida > Pinales > Pinaceae > Picea > Picea abies. Next base: position 7,746 of record CBVK0100086997.1, read on the forward strand.
AAGGCATCCATGTGGTGGGACCAACTTGTGCAGGTGCAACACATTAAAGAGAAGAATGTGACTTGGAAGGAATTCAAGAATTATTTTGAAAAGAAATACTTGACCAAGAGATATTATGAAAAAAATATGAAAGAGTTCTTTGAACTAAAACTAGGAAGCATGACCATTGATGAGTATGAAAGGAGATTTTTAGAACTGTTGTATGCCTCCTTCATCAAATATGAGACAATTAAGATCCAGATATATTTGAGTGGGATGCCATCTTTCATTAGTGATAAAATTCAATATGATGATCCTAAAACTTTGGAGGAAACCATAAGAAGAGCCAAGTGATTATATGATCATCAAAAAGAAAAGCCTACTTTCTAGAAGGCTTGGGAGGACAAGACTAATTTTAGGAGGGAACAAAGGAATAAGGGGAACAAGCCACCATTTTTCAAAAACAATCCTCAAGGACAACCATCTTTTAGAGAGTACAAAATGGATGAGGTAGGTGGGAAAAGGCCAAGGAAACCACCTATTCAATGTTGGGGTTGTAAAGGATACCATATGTATAGAGATTGTCCTCATAGAAGTGACAAAGTGAGAGTTGTCCACAATGTACAACAAGAAGAAACAATGGAGGAAATGTGAAGAAGTGTACCAAGGATCTATGCAACCCTGAACAACAAACAAGAAGAGTTTCAATAAGACATGATTGAAGTAGAAGGTATGATCAATAACCATGCCTTTACTATTTTAATAGATTCATGATCTAATCATAGCTATATAGATCCTAAGGTAGTGGAAAGATTGCAATTTCCAAGAAGCAAGCATGGGAAATCTTGGCTAGAGAAGCAAGCTACAGGAGCCAAGAGAAAAGTTATTGAGTTGGTTAAATCATGTCCAGTGGACATGAATGGGCTAGGTACTGAGGAAAATTTGAACATATTTCCCTTGGGTTCATATGATTGTCTAATTGGTATGGATTCCTTGGACTAACACCATTCCATATTATAATTTCATAACAAGGAATTTACTTTCCTAACGAGGAAGGGAACCCAAGAACAGTCCAAGGAATTCCTAGGGAAGTTACTGTCCGAGAGATCTCAACAATGCAGCTAAGGAAGTGTTACAAGAAGGGTTGCCAAATATTTGAAGTCGTATGGAGGAATATTCTAAGGATAAGTTGTCAAATATTGAGGATCATGTATTCCTAAAAGAGTTTGAGGATTTGTTTAAGGATATACCAGGACTAACCCCAAAGAGAGATATTGATTTCTCTATAAATTTGATGCATGGAGTAGCTCCAATATCCAAGATTCCCTACCAGATGAGTACACCAACGTCAAAGGAACTACATATACAACTTGAAGAACTTTTGAAGAAGGGGTATATATGACTAAGTGTGTCACCTTGGGGTGCCCCAGTTTTATTTATGAAGAAGAAATATGGGACATTGAGATTGTGCATTGAATTCAAACAATTGAACAAAGTAACTATAAAGAACAAGTACATTTTCCAAGGATTGATGATCTCTTTGATCAGTTAAAGGATGAAAGGATATTTTTAAAGATTGATCTAAGGTCTAGATTGTTGGATTACTAAGAGGGGGGGTGAATCAATAATAGATAAATTTAATCCTTTTTTAACCATAGAATCCAAGTTATATCAATGTAGCATTATCATCCAATAACTACAAAGTAAATAAGTACTAAACACATGAACAATCATACACATACATAGTACACCAATGTCTTACATGGAAACCCAAAGCGGGAGAAAACCACATAATGATTTTTCTTATATGTCTTGAAGAATTACATTCATTGGAATCACCAACTTCCTTTTTTTTTCTAGCTGCAACTGGAAGGAGACTCCAACCCCCTTGTTTCTCAGGTTACAATTTGAAGGAAGCTCAAAATCCCATATTATCTGGATACAACCATAAGGAGGCTACAACAACCTATGTTCTCTGGCTACAACCACCTGTCTTTGCCCCGTCCAACTACCCTGAAGTAAAAGTAGAATGATGGAACCACTGTCACATTATCATTGTGAGATATACCATTGTAAACCTATACCAATAAACCTGAACCACGCATCAACCATGCATCAACCTATACCTCAACCTGTAATCAACCCATACCATAAACAAGTCCATCAACCATGCACCAACCTGTACCAAACAACCTTTAATCAACCTATACCATAAACAAGTGCATCCAACCATGTACCAAGCATGTACCTCAACCAAAAGCCCTCATCAATTTCATCATCCAAATAGGATTTATAACTCTGTAATAGACCTGGTGTATATGATCACATACTTGCAAACCTTCCTTAACTTTAACAACAAGAGACTAGCATTTTCATCAAATTTTTCTTTAGTCTCACATGACTAGTTTTGGATTAGTCAACAACCCTAACTTGAAATAATCATAACTATGTACCTGTAATGAATAAAGATCTGAAAATGGTATACAATATTCTTCATTTTTTTTTATGCAATTCCTCCAAGTTTCACTACTTGGAACCTCTCAGAAAAGGAGTTATAGAAAAAATGACATACCTTGTTGGATTATGGCTTATTCTAGAGAGAGACCTTGTAGAGCATGCCCCGCATGAAATATTTGTTGAATAGATATGAAAATGTTAAAAATAATACTACAAACTGTACTCTGACCAACACATTTGGTCTTACTAAATTTGTATTTGTTATGAAGAAGTTATGATGTTTTTAGCCGAAACACGTTAGAAAGCATCATCAAAAGAATTTATCCTCCCTTGAATTTCGGCCTTCTTTTCTTCACCTTCCCTCTTAAATTCAGCTTAGATATCTTTTGGTTACCTCATACACCTATAGATATTCAATATTCTCAAGTGTGATCTAAAATGAGAGAGCCTTGCCTCTTATTTATATTCTCCAAGTGGCTTCCTTAAAAACATCTTCTAGGTCACTTTACCCACTTTCTTTATTTTAGGGTTAACCCACTTCTAATTTCTCCATTAAATTTATTATTTAAATAATTTATTTTGTATTCACTTTTAATTATATTACACTCATAGCTTCACTTTATTATTTACCTTCTAAAATATCTTAAACCACTTTGACTAGTTTGACCCTTTGGGGCTTCTAGATGACATATGAGGGTCCTCCAACTTCGTAAGGCCATAACTCTCAAATCGTGAGAAGTTATGTGATGATCCACATACCACCATAAATGGAATGACATGTACTATCCATATAGAACAATATTACCTAAAAATATATCAAAACTCATACCATTATCCATAAAAAAAACTTGGGTCCATTACCCAAACCTGGGTTCTCCAACTTCTCATGGCCATAACTATCTAATCGTGAGGAGTTATGTGACGTTCCACGTACCACCTGAAATGGCATGACAAGCACTATCCATATAGGATAGTTTCACTGAAAAATTCACTGACCTTCATATAATTATTCCACAAATAAGCATGGGTTCATTAACCATACTTTTAGGATAACTCAATCCACAAAGCATCTTCCCATGAGGGATTTCACCATAAGAGGACCACTTTGGAGTTCATCCATTTGTACTTATTATCAACCATGACAAGAAAATAATGAATCATCTTTACCTCAAACAAACTTGGGTCCATTACCCAAACCTTTGTGCTACCAGACTTTCTTTAAGGGTTGAGATCAATGACAACCAACCTTAATCAACAATCTCCCCCTTTGGCATTGATGGCAACACTCTGATGCAAAACTAAAATTATGTCATGCAATTCTGAAGTCATATCACTCATGCTCCCCTTAGAAACATGCCTCTGTCCTATGCATCTTTGTGACCATTTCTCCCCCTGGAACCATGCCTTTGTCCTATGCATATGATGAATCTCTCCCCCTTTGTCATCAATGACAAAGGTATATTTCCATCCGGGGCTGCTCCCCCTGAATGAACTGTCCTATTTATGGTACTTCCTCATGTACATATAAGACATATAATATAAGCATTAAAAATAATTAATTTTGGAGTAGAAATAACTCCGAGTCTTTGGCAAAGATACTCAAAGGATTCCTGTGGAAGTGGTTTTGTAAATATGTCTGCCACTTGTTCTTTTGTTCCCACATACTCAACTCTGATGTTCTTTTCTGTAACTTGTTCCTGTAGAAAGTGATAATTGATTGGAATGTGCTTTGTCTTGGAGTGCATCACTGGGTTCTTTGAGATACCGATGGCACTTGTATTATTGCAATAGATTGGAATGGGCTCATCATACTCAACCTATATATCTGTCAAAGTTTGTTTCATCCAAAGAACCTGTGTACAAAATGTTGTTGCTGGAATATACTCTACCTCGGTTGTAGATAGAGATATTGATCATTGTTTCTTGCTTGTAGATGATACTAAACACTCACCCAAGTAGAGAATTGCTCCACTGGTGCTTCATCGGTCATCAATACAACCTTCTCAATCTACATCTTTGTATGGAATAAGAGATAGATCCTTTCCTTTTGGATGCCATAATCCAAACTCATATGTTCCTTTGAGATATCTGAAAATTCTCTTCATTGCTAATACATGTGATTCCTTTGGTGCTTCTTGAAATCATGCCACCTATCCAACTTCCTGCATTATGTCTGGTCTAGATGTTATCACATATAGTAGGCTACCAATCATTGACCTGTATTTCCTCTAATCTATAGACTTTGAATCACCATCTTTGCTTAACTTGAAACTAGTCTGCATGGGAGTGATAATTGGTCTCCAATCTTCCATTCTGAACCTCTTTAAAATTTCTCTGATATAATTGGTTTGAGAAATAAAAATTCCTTGGTTGCTTTGACATATCTGAAGTTCCTGAAATAAGGATAGTTCTCCAAGTAATGACATTTCAAATTCATTCTGCATATCCTTTGCAAATTTCTGGCTTAACCTGTCATCATCACTACCAAAAATAATATCATCAAGATAAACTTAAATTAATAAAATATTACCTTGACTTACCTTGATGTATAGGTTTTTGTCTGCACCTCCTTTTCTGAACCCTGTCTTCTGTAGATATTAATCCAATCTAGAGTACCATGCTCTAGGAGCCTGTTTTAGACCATACAAGGCCTTCTTTAATTTTCACACATAGTCTACATTCCCTGACAACTAAAATCCTTCTAGTTGTTCAATGTAGACTTCTTCTTCAAGTTCCCCATTCAGAAAAGTTGATTTTATGTCCATCTGATACACTTTAATATTTTTGGAGCATGCATAAGCTAATAGCAATCAGATTGCTTCCATTCTAGCAACTAGGAAAAATTTCTCTTCAAAGTCAATTCCTTCAACCTGTGCATATCCTTTACATACCAATCTAGTTTTGTTCCTTGTAACCTGTCCATCTTTGTTCAATTTATTCCTGTATACCCACTTTGTGCCGATCACATTCTTATCCTTTGGTCTTAGAACCAATTCCCAAGTGTCATTTTTCTCTATTTGATCCAATTCTTCATCCATGACCTTGTTCCAAAATTCATCCTTGTTGGCCTATTCAAAATAGGTTGGTTCAATCATAGATGTGAGTGCTAGGTGTGTTTGTTCTCGTGAACAGATTTTTATTCTAGCCTCAACTCCTGTGTCTTTGTTTCCGATAATCTAATCAGAAGGATGATTCTTCTGTACTCATTTTCTGGGTGTTTTTGAAGGGATTTGTGGAACTTTCTCTTCTGCTTCTATCAGATTCTGTTCATCTTCCTCTTCTAATTCCTTTTCATCTTCTACTTCTTCTTCGAAAATATATTCCATTGATTCATTCTCTTCTTCCTTTGATTCTAGTCTGCCTGTTTCATCAATTGTTACGTTAATTCTTTCTACAACTTTGTTCAATCTCATATTGTAACACTTGTATTCTTTCCTTGTACTTGAGTAACCAACAAGTAATCTTGTGTCCACACGAGAGTCAAAATTTCCCATTTTTCCATCTTCTCTTTTGATGTAGCATTTTCTTCCAAAAACTCTGAAGTGCTTCAAATTTCTCGGTCTTCCTTTCCATAGCTCGTAGGGATTTTTGTCAATGTTGTTTTTGAGCATTAATCTGTTTTGAATGTGAATTGTTGTATGCATTGCCTGTGTCCAAAATATGTCTGTCAATTTTGAATCCATTAGCATTGTTCAAGCCATTTCCTATATTGTCATGTTCTTTCTTTCAACAACTCCATTCTGTTGACGTGTCCTAGAAATGGAGAATTTCATTTTTATTCCATGATTGTTGCAGTAGTCCATAAATTTCTTTGATTTTAACTCTCCTCCATTATCAGATATCAAACATTTGATTTTTGAATCCATTTCATTTTCAACCATTTCCTTGTAGATATTGAAGTTTTCAAAATCTTCTGACTTATTCTTGAGAAACAAAACTGCAGCCATTCTTGTATAATCATCAACTAATAACATAAAGTATTTCTCACCTTTTAAACCCTTTGTTTTAGTTGGTCCAAGTAGATCAGTATGCACAATTTCTAGTTTTCTTATCATTGAATATTCCTTTGATTTGAACTTGGTCTTTGTTTGATTTCCTTGTTGACAATGCTTTCATAAAGTGTTGGTTGGTTTCAAGATCCGGGGCATTTCTCTGACTGCTTCTATTCTACCGAATTTGACAAGGTTATCAAAATGTATGTGACCCATTCCTCAGTGCCATAGCCAACTTTCATCTTCCTTTCCTAGACAACACTTTTCATTTCCAATTTCACTTAATACATATATGTTGTTTGAAGTTTTTGCAATTGTAGGAATAAACTTTCCTGAACCTTCTTTTCTTATCTCTCACTTTTGTGAATCAAAAGTAACCTTATGGCTTTGGTCACACATCTGACTCACACTTAGAATATTATGTTTCATATCTTCTACTAGTAGAACATTTTCTTCCTTGGTATTCTTGTTCTCAATTATGATTGTTCATTTTTCAATGATTTTAGTTGAATCATCATTTTCGAAGGAGACTAATCCATCTCTTTCCTTTCGTAATGTAAGAAACATGTCTCTATTACCTGTAATGTGTTTTGAACAACCACTATCAACATACCAACCATGTTTCTCCTTTTTAGCTTGTAGAGAGAGTGTGCATTCTCCATTTCTATACTGATCCTGCTTTCTTATCCATGTCCTTTTATGAGGTTATTGTCTGTGACTGTTGTTATTCTGGGCATGGATGTCATTATGAAATCTTTGGCCATGTGTCCAAAATTGTTACATTTGTAACATTCCACTTTAGTTCTCAAAGATTCAAACATGTTGTAACTTCTTCTCTATGTTTCACTAGGCCTTATTGGACAACCCCTTCATGTATGAATTTAAAAGGTGTTTGTGTTCCTGTTGTTAGCTCTACAATTCATAGCTTTATGTCCAAAATTATTACATGCATAACATTAACAAAAAAATATAGTTTGATACCTGGGAGTTGAAGATATTCTGAAAGGCATTACTCTTATAAATTCCTCTTCTTCCTAAGGCCTATCTATCGATTGTTGATTATGAAATATAAATCTTCTCAATGGAGGAGTGTCCCTATAATCTTCCTTGTAGATCTTCCCATCACCCTTGATTGTTTCTGCATAGCTTTTGTTGGTTGTGGAGCCTGATTATCTTTCTGATTCAGAGGTATTTTACTTTCAGTCGTGTTTATACCCCATGAAGTATTTACACCCCAAAAGTATGTACACTCTTCCATGCAAGGGAGTGTAGAGGGGGGGTACCCTCTCTGCGAGGTCTGGGGGTGCTATCCACCCGACTGGGGGGTCTGGGGGAAAGCGGGCCCCTGGTGGGGGTTCGGGGGAAAAGCCCTCAAAGGAAAAATTACCTTGTAAATGTATATTATAATTTCATTGTAAATCTGGATCGTTCATTATAAGGTCACAGATCTAATGGTAGAGATTATGTTAGGGTTTTTTTTTCCTTGGAAGGAAAGCCTCTTTTATAAGGGAAATGTATTGTGGCTATGGTGGATGGCGAATATTGTATTATGAGATAAGAGACTATGAGAGAAAGAAGAGGAAGTTACAATGAGTTTGTTGTAGGTTGTATCCCTTCATATGCTGGATAATAATAAAGGAAGGACCTGGCAATTTCTTTGGTGAATGTAGCCCACACTGGGTGAACCACGTAAATCTGTGTCTCTATTATATTGTATATCTTATGTGTTTTTTTTTCCGTATTTGTTTTATTTTATTGCTCCACAGTCCTGTTTTACTAACAACTAGTATCAGAGTGAAAGGTAACTCACAGGAAAAGAGGGTTCCTAGTTCGAATGGCAGCAATGTCGAAAGATGGAAAGTTTAGGGTCAAGAAATTTAATGGCCAAAACTACCAATTATGGAAGATGCAGATGGAAGACTATTTATATCAGAAGGATCTATTCCTACCATTGGGCGGAATAACAAAGAAGCCGATGGCTATGAAGGACAAAGAATGGGAGATTCTTGACAAAAAGGCTCTAGGAATGATACGGTTGAGCCTGACAGTGTTAGTGGCTTTCAATATTTCGAAAGAAAAGACAACGAAGGGTTTAATGGACGCATTGGCCAAATTGTATGAAAAACCCTCAGCGCCCAATAAGGTATTTCTAATGAAGAGATTATTTAATATGAATTTGTTGGAAGGTGGGTCTTTTGTAGATCATTTAAATGATTTTAATACGGTTACTAATCAACTAAGTTCTGTAAAAGTGGACTTTGATGATGAGGTCATGGCTCTTCTAATCTTGTGCTCATTTCCAGAAAGATGGAATGGCTT
>CBVK0100086998.1:0-20742 GCA_900067695.1 Picea abies
CATTTTATCCCCATCAAATCAACTTGTAAGGAAATAGATATTGCCAGCGTATTCATGAAAGAGATATTCAGACTACATGGTATGCCTAAAATGATCGTGTCTGACAGAGACACAAAATTTACTTCCAACTTTTGGAAATCCTTGATGGCTAGTCTAGAGACCAAATTATTGTTTAGCACAGCCTATCATCCTCAAACTGATGGACAAATGGAAAATTGAACCAAATATTAGAGGACATGCTAAGAATGCATGTAATGCATCACCCTAAAAAGTGTTAAGATTACCTGCCACTGGTGGAATTTGCCTACAATAATGACTACCAAGAATCCCTGAAGATGAGTTCTTTCAAAGTCCTCTATGGTAGGCCGTGCAACACTCCATTCAGTTGAAGTAAAACAGTAAAGATAATTACTACTAGACCTGACATGTTGAAAGAAATGGAACAACAGGTGATTCAGATAAAACAAAATCTAAAGGTCACTCAGAATAGACAAAAAAGTTACGCCAACCGAAAGAGAACTCCAAGAGAATTCAAGACGGGAGACCACATATATCTCAGAGCTAGGCCCATGAAGAGTTCCCTGAGGATGGGAGATTGTGCAAAGTTGGCACCTCAGTATTTTGGACCCTTTGAAGTTCTAGATAGAGTGGGACCTGTAGCCTATAGGCTAGCACTTCCTACCACAGTAAAAGCACATAATGATTTCCATGTTTCATTATTGAAGAAATATGTACACGATTCTAATCATATAATTCACTGGTCTGTGATCCAGGTGGTACCGGAGGGACAATTCCTTCCAGAACCTCAATACATACTGGATAGAAATAAAACCCCACTCAAGAACCGAACCATTGCACAAGTCAAGGTGTAGTGGAAACATTTTGGCTCAAATGAGGCTACGTGGGAAATGGAAGATGCCATGAAACAAGCATATCCAGTTTTTTTTACTTATGTACACACATCATATTGATATATAGAACATCGAGGATGATGTTCCTTAAGGGGGAGGGAATTTTAACACCCTGTTTCCCCCAGTCTATAAAAAAATAATTATATTGGCCAAGAACTATGGCAAACTCAAAGATGTGAATGTTTGATTTGATGGACCTTTGTATAAAAGGTCGATGAATGTAAATTATGTTATTAATATGTGTTTCACAATTGCTAGGGAGGGGATGTGCTAAAAGAGACCACGATGGCTAATGAGAGGTGGTGGAAGGGACCTGGAAGGGTTGCATTAACTTCCACCAAACCAATACCATACTTGTTTTTACTTGCTCAAAGAACAAGCGCATCTCTCTGACCCTGGAATGAATTAACCATCAAGATGGTAGGTGGGGAGGCTCCTCAAGAGTTAATGAGGGGATGGGGGTGAAACTCCCATCCGTAGAAGCTCTCAGACCTGACCATGGACGGGGGAATTCGCACCACATGCAATCTTGCAGAAAAGGCAAGAAAGGAAGTGTGGGGAACAAGAAGAGGGAACACATGCGATAGGGATCACGGAAGAGAACCGGGAGGAACTCTAGAAATACACGGAGTTCTGGACAGAGGAGAAGGAGACTAACCTTTGTCCTTGACTTCCGTTGAGCTAGAAGTAGGAGATTGAATCTCAAGCATCGTGCTCTAGCTTGGGGGTGGCTAGTGGTAAATCCATTTGGAGTCACTGAGCCTACGGTTGGCTGGAAACGAGCACCCCTCTTAGCAGTCACATCACGCCTGGTGTTTCTGATAAGTGTTTATGTCTTTTATTTTTAATTGAACATCCTGGATGCATGCTCATGTTTATACACTCATAAATGGTTTCTGTATATAAGTGATTGCCTTGTGTTTTGATTAGGAATAATGGATGCATGCCTATACTTATATATGACCATAATCAGTTTAGGTATAGAATGAATAAGTTCAGAATACGAGTTCGTTCTCTTGAGAATTGTCCCATCTACTTGACTCACGTTCTGTCCTAGTTTAATTTCTCGAAGGCACCTTTTTTCGGGGAGTTTCCTCACATTTCAAAGTCGGAGTGAGTTCCTTGAAAAGACTAATGTTATAGAAAACCCATGAGTTTACTTTACCCCGGTCACAGAGTTCATGTCTCGGTGAATTAGGAAGGCATCTCAGTCAGGTCACCAAGCCTAGGGATAATTACCCAAAAATCATATGAAGGCCGAGATGACCTGGGTTTGGAAACCGTGTACAAGAAAGAGTAGTTCTCTCAGGTTTCGAAGTCGTGGGAGTTCGAAGCCCTGAGAGGTTGAATCTTGTGAGTCAAGCTCAGAAAGGATAGGGAGTCCCATTTATCGAAAGAGAATACCCCATCGTTTGGTAGACAAACGGTCAGAATCCTTTCAGAAATACCCCAGATTTGTTAAGACCGATGGATCTAGAGGAGGAGCGCAGGTGTTAACACCTAGACCCCTTCAGCCTTCGGAAGTAGTGATGGGATCAAGGACTGCAACTCCAAGGATCAATAGAAGATCTATTGACCTTCGATCTTAACCCTTTCATAGGTAGGAGAGTGGACACAATGAAGTTCTGAAAGTCCCGAAGTATTCAGAACCATCCATCGACATAGGACACATGGCAGTTGGGTAGCATTTTGCTGACTTGCGACTTGGAGTGGTCAAAGAGTAAGACTACATAAACTCACAATTCACAAAATCGCGACGTGATCGTGGTCATTGATCCATGAGTGATCTTGACCATCATTTTAGTGTGAATAACTTTTGGCGTTTTGGCATCCGGGAAACCAGAGGGCAAGACCCCTCGTCTTCGTAAGTCGCAAAATCCTGGTATACGAAATCCTGACGCGCTTTGTGGATGAGCCGGTTTAGTGTGAATAAGTTTCAGTGTTTCGACATCCGGGAAACTAGAGGGCAAGACCCCTCATCTTCACAAGTCATGAAATCTCGGTATACGAAATCCCGACACGCTCTGTGGATGAGCCAGTTTAGTGTGAATAAGTTTCGGCGTTTTGGCATTGGGGAAACCAGAGGGCAAGACCCCTCGTCTTCGCAAGTCATGAAATCCTGGTATACAAAATCCCGACACTGTCTGTGGATGATCCATTTTAGTGTGAATAAGTTTTGGCGTTTCGACATCTAGGAAACCAGAGGGAAAGACCCCTCGTCTTCGCAAGTCACAAAATCCCGATATACGAAATCCTAACGTGCTCTGTGGATGAGCCGGTTTAGTGTGAATAAGTTTCAACGTTTCATCATCCGAGAAACCAGAGGGAAAGACCCCTCATCTTCGCAAGTCTTGAAATCCTGGTATATGAAATCCCAATGCGCTCTGTGGATGAGCCTATTTAGTGTGAATAAGTTTCGGTGTTTCGGCATCCGGGAAACCAGAGGGCAAGACCCCTCGTCTTCGTAAGTCATGAAATCTCGGTATAAGAAACGCCGATGTGCTCTATGGAGGAGCCCTAGGGCATAGGATAGGGTCATTTCATAGAAGGAGGAGGTAGGTGCTAGCAGTTAATCCAAGCATTTCAAGGGACAAGGAGCCGGGGGGAGCTCGCACATAGAAATCCCGAAATGAAAAAGATGGAAGCGCCTTTTTGGTAAGGCCTGCAGTCATAGACAATGATCACATGGAGGAGGATAAGGGAAGGGATAGTCTGCACTAGGCCCCATAGAAATTCATGGATTCTGTTCCTCGAAGAAAAGACGAAAAAAAAAATCTAGGTTGTCATAGTGGGTATGTGACAAATTGAGCTGGAAGTAGGATACTGAATATCAAGCATCGTGGTCTAGCTCAGGGGTGGCTAGTGGTAAATCTGTTTGAAGTCACTGAGCCTACGGTTGGGTGGAAATGAGCACCCCTCTCAACAGTCGCGTCACGCCTGGTTTTTTTTATAAGTGTTTATGTCTTGTATTTTGAATTCAACATCCTAGATGCATGATCATGTTTATACACTCATAAATGGTTTCTCTATAGAAGTGATTGCCTTGTGTTTTGATTGGGAATAATGGATGCATGCCTATACTTATATATGACCATAATCGGTTTAGGTATAGAATGAATAAGTTCAGAATATGAGTCCGTCCTCTTGAGAATTGTCCCATCTATTTGACTCGTGCTCTGTCCTGGTTTAATTTCCCGAAGGCACCTTTTTCTGGGGAGTTTCCTCACATTTCAGAGTCAGAGTGAGTTCCTTGAAAAGACTACCATTATAGAAAACCCACGAGTTTACTTTACCCCGGTCACAGAGTTCATAGCTCGGCGAATTAAGAAGGCATCTCAGTCAGGTCACCAAGCCTAGGGATAATTACCCAAGAATCATCTGAAGGCCCAGATGACCTGGGTCTGGAAACCTTGTACAAGAAAGAGTAGTTCTCTCAGGTTTCGAAGTCATGGGATTTTGAAGCCCTGAGAGGTTGAATCTTGTGAATCAAGCTCAGAAAGGATAGGGAGTCCCATTTATCAAAAGAGAATACCCCATCGTTTGGTAGAGGAACGGTCGGAATCCTTTCGGAAATACCCCAGATTTGTCAAGACCGATAGATCTAGAGGAGGAGCGCAGACCTTAACACCTAGACCCCTTCAACCTTCATAAGTAGCGATGGAATCCAGGACCGCAAATTCAAGGATCTATCAGAGCTCTATTGACTATCGATCTTAACCCTTGCATAGGCAGGAGAGTGGACACGATGAAGTCCTTAAAGTCCTTAAGTATTCAAAACCATCCATCGACATAGGACACATGGCAGTTGGGTAGCATTTCGCTGACTCACGACTTGGAGTGGTCAAAGGGTAAGATCGCACAAACTCACGATTCATGAAATTGCGACGTGATCGTGGTCGTTGATCCATGAGTGATCTGGACCATCTGTTTAGTGTGAATAACTTTCGATGTTTCGGCATCCGGGAAACCAGAGGAAAAGACCCCTCGTCTCCGCAAGTTATGAAATCTCAGTATACGAAATCCCGACACGCTCTGTGGATGAGCCAGTTTAGTGTGAATAAGTTTCAACATTTCATCATCTGGGAAACCAGAGGGCAAGACCCCTCATCTTCGCAAGTCGCGAAATCCCGATATACGAAATCCCGACGTGCTCTGTGGAGGAGCTGGTTTAGTGTGACATACGGGAAACTAGAGGGAAATACCCTGCTTCTTCGCAAGTCACGAAATCTCGATATATGAAATCCCGATGCACTCTGTGGATGAGCTGGTTTAGTGTGAATAAGTTTCGGCCTTTCGGCATCCGGGAAACCAGAGGGCAAGACCCCTCGTCTTTGCAAGTCATGAAATCCTGGTATACGAAATCTTGACGCTCTTTGTGGATGAGCCGGTTTAGTGTGAATAAGTTTTGGTGTTTCAACATCTGGGAAACCAGAGGGCAAGACCCCTCGTCTTCGCAAGTCGCGAAATTCCGATATATGAAATCCCCATGCACTATGTGGATGAGCCGGTTTGGTGCGAATAAGTTTCGACGTTTTGGCATCCGGGAAACCAGAGGGCGAGACCCCTCGTCTTCACAAGTCACGAAATCCCGATATACGAAACCCCGACACACTCTATGGAGGAGCCCTGGGTCACAGGACAAAATCCTGATGTGCTATTTGGATGAGCCGGTTTAGTGTGAATATGTTTTGGCATTTCGACATCCGAGAAACCAGAGGGAAAGACCCCTCATCTTCACAAGTCGCAAAATCCCGGTATACGAAACCCCGACGTTCTCTGTGGAGGAGCCCTAGGTCACAGGACAGGGTCATGTGGTAGAAGGAGGAGGTAGGCACTAGCAGTTAATCCAGGCATTTCAAGGGATAGGGAGTCGAGGAGAGCTCGCACAAAGAAATCTCGAAATGCGAAATTTGGAAGCACCTTTTTGGTAAGGCCTGCAGTCATAGCCAACGATCAAATGGAGGAGGATAAGGGAAGGGATGGTCTGCGCTAGGCCCCATAGAAATTCATGGATTCTGTTCCTCGAAGAAAAGATGAAAAAAAAATCTAGGTTGTCGTAGTGGGTATGTGACACAGTGTTGGCTAAACGTTCTACCTTTTGGTGTTTTTGGTTGGAAGCCAACGATTTAAATATGGACAAGACCTCAAATCATTTGATTGGTCAACAAAACATGTTGGAAGATCTTATTGGAATAGAAAAAGTACTTGATAAATATTCAAGTGAAAACTTAGGATAACTTACTAAGAAATGCATTGTTTTGCATGTGGAATAATATGAGGGGATATGTAACGTACCCAACTACCAACAGGTTGGCCACGCTACTTGATGTAGGAGCATCGTAAGCACATGCAAGAGGAAGAGGAAGACAGCTAGAAATGCACCAACACATATTTTGAGAATGTTTTGAATTGGAGAATGAAAACATTAATGTAAAATATTGAGTGGATGCATTCACATTTATGTTTTGAGTTGTAATAAAGATCTTGAGTGGTTTCTCTCATCTGTCATTTAAATAGGCATTTATTGTAATAAATTAAAGGTAGATGTAGCTTTTAATTCCAATAAGATAGTTTAGGAAAGAGAGGGGTGAAACTCAAGAAAACCCATTGTATTGTATTTGTATTGTGACAATTCTCATTAGAAAAGAGAGAAGTTTAGAGTTGTAGAGCCACAGAGAAGAAAAAAGATTGTATGAGCAGATAGCTTTGCTATTGAACCCATGTACAAATGCACTTGGATTAATATAAAGAAAATTTGATTCGATTTCATGGAGTTTTTATGAATTTTGTTTACATCTGTTGAATGGTATGTTTACAGTTAATTTCATTCTTTGTTATCAATTTTATTTCAATGCTATGGATTCTCTTGATTTCATGTTGAATGTATGAAGTCCCTGAAGAGGGAAGTATAAGCTTCAATTGTTTCTCTTCTTGAGAAATCCTGCAAGAGGTTGCAGTGAAAGTCTGCAAGGAGTGCATGACAGGTTTTCTGAGGTCCATCTCAGAAAATCTTAGGAGGGAAGGATTGGCTTTTATATCCACAGAGACATGCAAAGTGTGCGCAGGTTGGGTGAAGTCTTAGACTTCATGAATCTAAGAGTGAGGTTGAAGAATTATGTCGCAAGGAGTGTGCAGAGTGTCAAAGTTCAGCAACCAGAGGTCGTTGTGAGTGCCGCAAGGAGTGTGCGCAAGGGATCCTTGGACTCCTCGAGTTGCAGTAGAGAAAATATCAGGAGGGAGAGAGACTTCAAAGAATTCGAAGAAGAGAAGAAGGGCAAAGTCATTCACAGAAATCAATCTCAGCAGAATGGATGCCAAGACTTTTGGCTTGAAACCATTGCAAGTCTAAAATAGATAGTTTAGGTTTCAGAGGGAGAACAGTAGATGTGTTGTGATCCGTTATCTCCAGTGGATCAGTGGAGGAGTTAAGGCCGAGTGTCTGTCAACACTCACAAGCCCAAGAGTAACAACATCCATCAGATCTGGGTCAACGAGATTCGTTGATCTCAGGATTTCAGGTCTCGGTGTTTCGGGGATTGAAGGGTGGAGAAGTTTGTAACTTGGAGTCTTGATTTGTGAAATCTTGATACGCGAGATCCTGACTTAGTGTGGACCATCAGATTATGGGATGCTCAAAACCGTAGATATGAAGAGCAAATATCGCAGTTTCAGCCGTTGGGAGAACAGGGTGAAGACACTCTTAAGGATCACAAAAGGAGAATCATCAATTTAATCTGGACCATTGGTCAACGGAGGACCTGAACCATAGATCTGGCTTAGCTAGACTTTGGGAGTCAGGAATCAGAAGTTGGAGCATTGGAGTTGTGATTACACAACAGTATCGACCTCACGAAACGCAAATTCAAAATGCGATCGTGACCATAGATCGAGGAAGGCCCAGGATCGTTGGATCTGGCCCTGGAAAAGTCCATATTTGGTTTCGGGGCTTCGGGGATGTGAATTGTTGGGATCGTGTTACACCAACACTCACAAAACTACAAATTGCGCTTTTTCTTGTTGTATGACCCACGGTTGTAGTGTCGTGGTCATGTGGGAGATAAGACTCACACCTAGTGTTGGATTCACGCAGGTGGGGTTTTTGAAGGAGGACAAGTGGTCGTGTATTTAGAAGGCTCTGGCGAGAACTGAAGGTGTCACTTCATATTAAAGAGAGTGAATATCCAAAGTTCGAGAGGTCAACAGATCCCTACTAAGGTAGGGGTACTGCCTCAGGTGGTATCAGAGGTTACAATCATTGTTTTCTATAAGCAAGAGAAGACAGAAGGCAAGTTGTGAATTGAATTATGCAGGAACAAAGTTAAGCAATGCCTCCCAAAAGACGTCAAGATAAACCAATGTCCAATCTAGTCGTGGAAAGGGAAATGAGAGAAATCCATGCTTGATTAGATGCTATGGAGACAACACAGAGACGATCTAATGATACAAGACATGTCAGTGAGGAATAAAGAAAAAATGAAGTTAGAGCCAGAGAAGAAGTTGTAGACGAGGACACTACAAAAGAATGTTTATTCAGAGCAATTTCAAGAAAAGGTGCTAGATCAAATATGGATATTTCGATGTATGAAGGAAGCTGAGATGTTGAAGAGCTTCTAGATTGGTTTAGAGATCTGGATAAATACTTCGATTATGAAGATATAGAAGAAGATAAGAAGATAAAACATGTTGTCACTGGATTGAAAGGGCATGCAACATTGTGATGGGATGAACTGCAGGCTGATAGGCGTTGCAAGGGAAAAAAAATCAAAAGATGGGATAGGATGATTGCAAAGATGAAAGACAAGTTTATACCCAAATACTACCAGATTAATTTGTTTCAAAGAATGCAAAATTTGAGACAGAAAGGGATGACAGTGAAATAAAACACTGAGGAATTTTATCGACTTAACATTAGAGCAGTTCATCGCGAAAGTGATGATGAAAAGTTTTCCAGGTAAATGGATGGCCTAAGATATGACATTCAGGATGAGATAAGCATGGTGACGATTAGAAATGTAGAAGAGGCTTCTTAGATTGCTTTGAAAGAAGAAGAAAAATTGTCCTGAAAGCAAGGTCAAAGGAGCAGAGGAAAATCAATTGCCCAGGATAGAGCATAGGATCCCAAGGATGAAGAAAATAAACCTCATAACCACCCATAAAGAGGAGGAATTTCACAGTGAAGACAACATGCCAATATAAACACTTTTCCTCAAGCCAGAGGAAGAGGAAGAGGCAGAGGTGGTGAGATAAAGTGTTTTGTCTATGGAAAGATCAGACACAAGTCTTATGAATTTCCTGATAGGAAAAGAGATGGAGGAGGCGAAGCTCACATTTCAGAATCGCAAAGGACAAATGTTGAGGGAGAGGATGAAGAAGGCGAGAGGTCCTTAATGATGAGGAAAATTCTCTTGAAGCCAGAGAAGGAGGCGGAGAATCCAGTCCAAAGAAACAATTTGTTTAGAACTGTTTGTAAGACCAAGGACAGGGTATGCAAGGTAATTGTGGACAGTGGAAGTTCAGATAAGATAGTCTCCACAAAGATGGTGAAAAAGATGGAATTGGAGACAGTTGCACATCCGAGCCCATACAAAGTCTCGTGGTTTCAAAAAGGACATCAGGCAACAGTCACTAAACAATGTTTAATTGATTTTAAAATAGGGGGATACAGAGATGAGATTTTATGTGATGTCATTCCCATGGATCTTTGTCATCTTTTGTTGGGGAGACCATGGCAATATGACAAATATTTTATTCATGATGGGATAAATAACACCTACACATTGGATAAGAATGGTAGAATTCATATGTTGTTGCCAATTAAAGACAAGAAGGTGAAATAAGTAACAAGCAACACTATACTTCCCACGAGTGGGAAGGAGCTTCTTGATGAAGTCAAGAAAGATCAAGAAATGCAGTTTATTGTGGTAAGAAAACCGAGAGTCATTTTGACCAATACCTCGATGGATGATCTACCCAAAGAAATTCAGGAACTGCTGGTAAATTTCATTGATATAGTGGTAGACGAATTACCTTGTTCGTTTCCACCCATCAAGAGCATAAGACATCACATCGACCTTATACCAGGGGTGAGTTTACCAAATAGATAAGCGTACAGATTGATGCCGTAGGAGAATGAAGAGGTCAAGAAGCAAGTCCATGATTTGATGGACAAAGTGTTGATTAGAGAAAGCTTGAGTCCATGCGTTGTTCCAACAATGCTAAGTCCAAAAAAGGATGGTGGATGGAGGATGTGTACAGACTCGAGAGATATAAACAAAATCACCAACATGTATAGATTTCCTTTACTGAGGATGGATGACTTGAGTGGAGCAAATATTTTTTCAAAAATTGATTTGAAAAGTGGATATCATCAAATTAGAATTTGGGAAGGTGATGAATAGAAGACAACATTCAAGGAAAATGAAGAATTATACGAATGGATTGTCATGCCATTTGGTTTAACTAATGCGCCAAGTACTTTCATGAGATTGATGAATGAAGTCTTGAAGGATTTCATTGGAAAGTTTGTAATTGTGTATCTTGATGATATACTAATATTTAGTAAGACTAAGGAAGAGCACTTGAGACACCTAACTCTAGTGATGAGGAGGTTGCAACAAGAGAAGTTGCTAATAAATCTGAAGAAGTTATTTTTCATGAAGAAATAAATCATTTATTTGGGGTTCGTAATCTCTTTGAATGAGCTGAAGATGGATCCTGAGAAAGTAAAGCAATCAAGGATTGGACTTTGCCAAAGAATATATTTGAAGTCAGAAGCTTCCATGGATTAGCTAGTTTTTACAGAAAGTTCATCTGAACTTTTAGCGGAATTTCTACACCAATGATGGAAACAGTCAAGAAAAGACACAAATATTTTCATTGGATAGAGGAAGCAGAGAAAAGTTTCAAGTTGTTGAAAGAGAAAATAACTGGATAGCCAGTTCTGGTTCTACCAAATTTTAGCAAGACATTTCAAGTGAGATGCGATGCAAGTGGATTTGCGATTGGAGAAGTCTTAAGCCAAGACAACATGCTAGTCGCATACTTCAGTGAGAAGCTGAACGATGCCAAGAGGAATTATTCCACGTATGATAAAGAATTTTATGCAATCATACAAGTGCTGAAGAAATGGAGACACTACTTGGTTCTGAAAGAGTTTTTCTTGTATAGCGACAATCATGCTTTACAATTCATAACCAAACAGGAGAAATTGAACCAACAACATGTGAAATGGGTTGAATTTATGAAAAACTTTACTTTTGTTATAAAGCACATTTATGGAAACGCTAACAAGGTTGTCGATGCATTGAGCAGGAAATGTTTGATTCTGTAGGAGTTTCGTGTGAATACCTTATGTTTTGACAGCCTTAAGGACATGTACAAAGATGATTCAGATTTCAAGGATGCTTATGAAGCATGCGAGAATCCTGTTTTAAGAGACAAAAGCTAATGGATTGAATATATGGTTCAGGATGGACTGTTATTCAAAGAAAACCAGTTGTGTATTCCGAAGAGTTCTATGAGAGAGAATCTTCTGAAGGAAAAACATAGTGGAGGATTGGCTGGAAATTTCGGCCATGAAAAAACATTCGCACAATTGAATGGTTTATATTATTGGCCAGGGATGAGGAAATATGTGAATAATTTCATCAATAAATGTAGAATTTTCCAGCACGCAAAGGGGAAAATACATAATACATGGTTATATCAACCATTGCCGGTACCAGAGAGACTTTGGTACGTCGTAAGCATTGATTTTGTGTTAGGACTGCCAAGGACACAAAGGGTTTGTGATTCCATATTCATGGTAGTCAACCGATTCTAAAAAATGGCACATTTCATTTCATGTAAAAAAAATGGCGATGCAACACACATTGCAAACCTGTTTTTCAAAGAAGTTGTTCGACTTCACGACTTACCCAAGAGTATTGTTTCAAATCGGGATACCACATTCATTGGTCATTTCTAGAGAACACTATGGAAAAAGCTAGGGACAAATCTATCTTTTAGCTCAACATATAATCCTCAAACGGATGGACAAATAGAGGTAGTGAATAAGAGTTTGGGAGACTTACTGAGAAGTTTGGTAGTTGAACACCATACCCAGTGGGATCAGATTATGCCGCAAGTGGAATTTTCATATAACGACTCAACCAATAGGAGCACAGGACAAAGCCCATTCCATATAATGTATGGAATGCAGCCATGAGGAGTATCTGAGTTGAGAGACTTAGATCAGAGTGAGTTAAGAAGTGTTGGAGCGGAAGAATTTGCAGCGGAGATGCAAGAGCTCCATAGGAAAATTAGAGAATAGTTAAAGAATTCTAACCAGGAATACGAGTGTAGAGTAGATCAACACAGAAGAGAACTTCAGTTTGAAGTGGGAGATTTGGTCTTAGCGCACCTGAGGAAAGAAATATTCCCAAGGGGAAAGTATAATAAATTGAAGATAAAAAATTTAGGGCCGTGTAAAATCATAAGAAAATTTGAAGCAAATTCTTATGAGATAGAATTGATAGATGGTGTGGGCATATCGCCCATATTCAACATAGAAAATATGTACCCTTACAGAGCAGGTGAACCAGATGGATTAGAGAGTTAGAAGGAAATTCAATGGGTTAAACAATTGTGTATAGTTGAAAAGCCGCAGATGGAAAGGATAATTGATCAGAGGGTTAGCAAGAAGACCCGAAGGAAAACATATTTTGAATACTTGATGAAATGGAAGGGAAACCCGATTGAATATGTCAGTTGGGAAAGCGAAGCAGAGATCCAGAAGCATGGATAGGCTATGTAGGAGCTCATGGACATGAGTCCATGAATTCTCCATCCAAGGGAGTATGATGCAGGAGCATCGTAAGAACGTGCAAGAGGACAACAACTGGAAATGCACCAGCCCATATTTTGAGAACGTTTTGAATTGGAGGATGAAAACATTAATGTAAAATCTTGAGTGGATGCATTTGCATTTATGTTTTGAGTTGTAATGCAGATCTTGAGTGGTTTCTCTCATCTGTCGTTTAAAGAGGAATTTATTGTAATAAATGTAAGGTAGTTGTAGCTTTTAATTCCGATAAGTTAGCTTAGGAAAGAGAGGGGGGAAACTCAAGAAAATCCATTGTATTGTATTTTTATTGTGACAATTCGCATTAGAAAAGAGAGAAGTTTAGAGTTGTAGAGCTGCAGAGAAGAACAAACATTGTATGAGCATATAACTTTTCTATTGAACCCATGTATAGATGCACTTGGATTAATATAAATAAACTTTGATCCAATTTCATGGAGTTTTTATGAATTCTATTTACATCTGTTGAATGGTATGTTTACAGTTAATTTCAATCTCTATTATACATTTTATTTCAATGCTATGCATGCTCTTGATTTCATGTTGAATGTATGAAGTTCGTGAGTAGGGAAGTATAAGCTTCAATTGTTTCTCTTCCTGAGAAATCCTGCAAGAGGTTGCAGTGAAAGTCCGCAAGGAGTGCATGACAGGTTTTATGAGTTCCATCTCAAAAAAGCTCAGGAGGGAAGGCGTGGTTTTTATATCCATAGAGTCATGCAAGGTGTGTGCAGGTTGGGCGAAGTCTTAGACTTCATCAACCTAAGAGTGAGGTTGAAGAATTATGTCGCAAGGAGTGCGCAGAGTGTCGAAGTTCAACAACCAGAGGTTGTTGTGAGTGTCACAAGGAGTGCATGCAAGGGATCCTTGGACTCCTTGAGTTGCAGCAGAGAAAATATCAGGAGGGAGAGAGACTTTGAAGAAGAGCAGAAGGGTGAAGTAGATCACAGATATCGATCTCAACAGAATCAATGCCAAGTCTTTTGGCTTGAAACCATTCCAAGTCTGGAATGTATGGTTTAGGTTTCAGAGGGAGAACAGTCGATGCATTGTGAACCTTTAGATCGAATGGATCAGAAGAGGAGTTAAGGTCGAGTGTCTGTCAACACTCACAATCCTAGGAGGAACAACATTCGTCGGATCTGGGTCAAGGATAGTTGTTGATCTCAGGATTTCGAGTCTCGACATTTTGGGGATTGAAGGGTGGAAAAGTTTGTAACTTGGAGTCCTAAGTTGTGAAATCCCGATATGCGGGATCCCGACATAATGTGGACCATCAGATTATGGGATTCTCAGAACCATATATATGAGGAGAAAATATCATAGTTTCGGTCGTCGGGAGAACATGGTGAAGACACTCCTAAGGATGACGAAAGGGGAATCACTGATTTAATCTGGACCATTGGTTAGGGGAGGACTTGAATCATAGATCTGGCTTAGATAGACTTTGAGAGTCAGGAATCAGGAGTTGGAGCATTGGATTTGTGATTACACAATAGCCTCGACCTCGCGAAACGTGAAGATGCAACGTGATCATGACCATAGATCAAGGAAGGCCGAGGATCATTGGATTTGGCCCTGGCAAAGGCCCATATTGGGTTTCAAGGCTTCGAGGATGTGGAGTGTTGGGATCATGTTACACCAACACTCCTGCGACTTGCAAATTTTCTTGTTGTATGACCCACGGTCATAGTGTCATGGTCATGTGGGAGAGAAGACTTGCACCTGGAATTGGATTCGCGTGGGTCAGGTTTTCGTAGGAGGACCTATGGTCATGTATTTAGAATGTTCCAGCGAGAACTGAAGGATTCACTTCATCTCAAAGAGAGTGAAGATCCAAAGGACCAGAGGTCAGCAGATCCCTACTGAGGTAGGGGTGTTGCGTCACTACTTCAAATCACACTTCAAGAACTAATTTTAAATTATGACAACAATTAATTAATAAAGAAGCATGAAATAAATGAAATAACTGCATATGCAATAATCAAGATTCATGCTAGACTTAAAAATAATACTTAATCATGCCATGCACAACAATAAATAGCAAGAGGGAACATTAAAAATACATATCTTAGAGATAATAATTAATACATGGAGGGTATAAATATACAACAAGAGAAACACATGACGAAGAGCACTTATCTTTAATAAAACCAATCACCAAATGGATGTAGACCAAGGACGTTCCACCCAAACTTAGATATTATTGTTCCAAGTCTAAAGAATAGGTCACCCTCGAGCCATTGCTATGAATCCACAAGGATGGGTTCCATAGTGACACTCAACTTCCTAGACTAGTCAACATTAAAGCTCTCACAGGATTCTCAACACAGAGAAATCCAAAGTACACCAACTCTCTTCTCTCTAGCCTACACCACCTAAAGACAATGAACCCCCTTCATTGACACACAATCTCTCAGGTCATCTGATTATTTCCATGGCTCCATTTCTTTTGTTAAAGAATATCAATGTTGGGACTCTCAGGATTCACAACTGTGAACAAGGTTTAGCATAAGCCAATGCATCTTAGGCATACATGCACTAACTCATGTATGGAATACACCAATAATTACTACTACCAACAAAACAATGACTCCTTTCCCAAACAATTCATCCCCACGTCCCAACGAAAAACAAGAATAAATTAGTAATAATGAATGAATGATGAACAACAATGAATGAAGAACACCCAAACAACCCAAAAGTGGGGTTTATATAATTACATGTAATAAAGGACCACATGGCCTTCCCCGAAGAAGATCATATAGCCACTTTTCCCAAATAAATATAACATGGGTAAATAAAATATATAAAAAGACTTAGCCCCTTTAGCCCCCCCCTCTTTTGTGGAATCATAGCTCCCTATATTCTTCCTTGTACGTCTTGCATCCATCGATGTATTTTATTATTTGCAATGTTCAAAGTTTTATATTTCCTAGGCACTTTGGCCCCTTTCAAATAAAAAAATGCATTTTTAATATGGGGTCTGAAACTAGGGTATCACCCCCTTATTTTGGCAGAGTCTTGAGTGCATATAAAAGAAATAAATAAAAATATTCAAAACCCTTCAAACATTCATGATTACTCTTCCAACATGGCTTCTTCATGCTCCCAAGCAGCATCTTGAGGACCATAGTAGGTCCATGGAACTTTTAGCATTTTTATGACTTGATTCCAAAGAAATTTGACTTTTTTGTCCAATATGTGCACTGGATGGACTTGAAAATCTCATTCTGGCTCCACCTAAATCAAATTCCTATCAATAACATGGTTATGATCATGCACATACTTTTTCAACAAAGAGACATGAAATACATTATGCACATTCATGGAAAAATACAATGCAATCATGTATACAATTGTCCCTGTTATCCCCATTTTTTGGATAACTAAGGAGATTATGTCTAGAGGCCCCCAAGTTATAGAAATGGAGTGCCGAGAGAGAACATGACCAACAATAGCATTTTTCACAATTGGAAACCCCTCTCACCACGACATATGGTCATAGATTTCCAGATGACATCCACCACATCATTTGGCTTCTGGAAGGCATTGGGCCTTGCTCCATGAGGTATAAGTTAGTATTGTGGTGAGAATCATTTCAATATTTAATCCATTTGAGTATGTTGTATTTTATATTTCTCTATATTTCATGATATATGCTTGGACATTATTCCTTTTTCCTTGCTTCACCTTGGTGCTTGACATTGTGCCCTAGTAAGTAGTCTTTCTTGGGGATGAGATTGCTACTAGGAACTCCCTTAAAGAGCCATCATACTATTCCCAACCATACTTACAAATTTCCATCTTTTTCCCCCTCCATTTCCTTATCTCTTGGGATTTTAGGGTGTATTGAACCAAGAAGGGGTTTTCCCTCATTCTATGGGAACAAGGGGTTGAAGGTCGAGAGGGATTGATGTTGGGTAAAAGATAAAATCCTTGTATAAACCTTCTAGGTTCTTCACCTAGGGATCACCCAAAAAAATAGTGAAACACTTATCTTTGAGTAAAGAGGACCCACATTATAATAAAGAATGATTAAAGGGTTAGTTGAAGTATGGTAGGTCTCATCACGAGCTGAATTATCATGCCCATGAATAGTTAGTGGTATGACATTGACATCATCTGGTCACCAAACCAGGGTAATGGATCTCAGTTTCATGGATGAGAGAAAGGGAGTCTCATCACAAGCCAACCTTTTGATTTCCCCTAGGTGTTTGTGGGTGACATTTCCATTATCTGGACACCATGTCATGGAAATGAACTTCAAACTTTTCTTAAAAATATGAAAGAATAAAGGAATGGAAAATAATGGGAGTGGAAAAAGTTCATTGAGGATGAAGGTACCACACACCATGTACAAAGGCACCAATGAATGAGACACTACGACCCCTTGCATGTCATGATACTTATGCCCATTGAGTCTTGAACCCAACCACTTCACCCACTTTATATGGCTTAGAGAGGGATATCTTGGAAACTCTCCTTGACCTAGGGAAAGATCTACCCAATAGGACACCTCATCAACCTTCCCATATTCATTCTTGAAAAGTCACATAGTGTCTTTGACAAATTAATTGTTTCGTATAGTGATATTTGATGCACATGCTTAGGTGGCTCATTTATTGATTGGATTCACTTATCATGATGTTATGACTTGAGATCCTTGGAGGGCGTTCTCATTTGTCTTTGCAAGACCTAGTTGGTGGAAAATTTTGGGAGAACAAGCCTAGCTTGGACTTCCATAGGGATGCAAAACCATAGGTCGGGTGCCAAGGGTCCACATGCTAGATCACAGATATGAAGAATTAAATACCTAGAATATGATGTGAAAGACCTATCCCAACCCTCACATGGAAAACGATTTTCTGAGGAGGGGAAACACGTCTTCTTTTTTAGCTTGATGTCATACTTGTGGGATATGGTTTGGTGGTGGTGTTGCCACTCATTGACACATGGAATTTTTGAAGAGGATGAGGCCTTGGCCATGAAGAGATTTCATATATGCTTGACATGTGGCCTTTGGAGGCCTACCATAGCTTCTTCAACACCAATGACTTGTCCCAAGTGGAAAAACGTCCCCTAAAGGGGTGACATCCACATAAAATTAGGGTTTTATTTGTACAAAAGTGAAATTTTAAATGAATTGTTTAATATTACTTTTGTAAAGTGGGATATATTAGGGTTGTTGACCCCTAGTATTGTTGTTTACCCCTTAATATGTGGAAAAGTCACCTTGGTGACATTTTGTATAAATAAGAGATCATAAGATCTCATTTGGAAATAACTCTCCCTCTTGTGAGAAGACTTGATCTGAAATTTTCGGTACACTTGGCATATTTGTCTCTTGTACACTTGTTTATGGCTAATTTTTTGAATGGTTGATGGAGGAGTGAGGTGCTAGCCTTAGATGAATGGTTTCTATATTTTATGGTGGATTGTCTTAGCATCTTTCTTGATTTGGGTATGGTCTTCTACTCTTATGCTATATTTTTTTCAAGTCAAGGATTGTTTTTCTAGGAGCTAAGTGGGAAGTAAGAGAATTTACACCCAAACTCTAGTCTCCATCATTTATTACTTGAAGTTCATTGATGTTGCAAGGATTTTTTTGAGGAAGTAAGAGGATTTACACCCGTCATTCTCAAACCCTAACTAGAGATACTTTCCTTGGGAAGTAAGAGGATTTACACCCCCAAGGAAGTAGCATCTCTATTTCATTTACTTGACTCCATCAACCCAATATTTAAAGGCACTAGTCATTTCTTTTTTGCATTGGAGATATAAAATCATTGCCTTGGTAGACGTGAAATTTTGTCTTTTGAAAGATCTCTTGCTTGGAGTTGGTTTGTCACATCGAGAGGAATCTTCCCCTACTAGCGCATCCCCTCTCTCTCACTACTTTAATTTATGTTACAAACTCTAACCTACATCCATTAAGGCTGCATAACCCTAGCTACAAATTCTCTCTTAATTCCTAAACTAACCCTAGATTAGCTCCTAAATTTTGCAGACTAACTCTACTAACCAAGGTGCATATTTTGGGGTAATTGTTGGAATTGTTTTATGGTGTAATTTTATGATAAAATTGAATTAAAGATACAACCATAAGACTTCAATTTTCTACAGAAAATACATGTTGTAACAACTTGGTTTATTCAACCTCAAAGTGCCATTTTTCAGTCATAATTGATTTCCACATTCATTGATAATATTGTTGATTGATCTTATGATTTACATGTTGATTTGAATGTCTTACTTGCTGATATAAACTTCCATCTACAACTTCAAATTAGGGACAACAAGCTTAACTTTCCGATCCACACTAACATATATCATTGCAAGTTGGATTTTCTTGTGTCTTGGGAAGGTACAATCATCCATAGAGGTACTACACCATTGGGGAAACAATCAATTGAATTACAAGGCATATATTTCAAAATATCATTCCATATAGAATTGAATTCTAAGGGTTTCACTTCCATATCCATGAATCTACATCTCATTTCCCCAAGGGTCACCGAGATCACCTCCATAGAGTGACCTAGTCACCCTTGAAGTGCAGGACCTACATCGAGGTGACATTGGGTGTAGGATTCCCAATTTGTATCACTTTCCTTTGTAGTTGGGTCGAGATTTTCCCAACATACAACTTGTGCTATAACATTTTGGACTCATTATCGGGGAATATTTTGAATCTTCTTTGTACCCTAACGACACTTTGGTAAGTTATCCAAAGCATTCCCCTTATATTTTCCGACAAATCCACCTAAGGGATTTCCCTTTCCACTTTTCATGATGAGATCATCTTGAAGCTCATATGGTGACTCGACCTTCCCATAATCCTTCCTTTCCAAAACCAATTCCCCTTGGTATGTTCAAGTATTCGAAGGTTTACGAAAGAAGGCCTCCTCTCAAGTCTCCCATTGTCAAAACCCTTTTCTACAATACCCTTCCTCTTGTTCCAATGGATCACCCTTAGGATAGGGACCTCTACAAACCCCTTTACATGGCCAATATCCAAGGTTACCCTAATACAATGCCAAAAGAAGTCAACAAGTGGTTGACAAAGTTCCCAGGAAACAATGTGATAACTGTTGAGGACCACATTTATTTCATGGGTCGGGACATGGATAATGAAGGTATTGAACATGAATATGTGGCCATGAAGTTATTTTCTTCATCATTGAATGAAGAATACCTTGTTGGTTCAGAGGAATCCCTGATAATCATCTCACGTCCTATGGTTCTTTTCCCAACTTATTCAAGAGAAGATGGATGAAAAAGGAAGATGGTGGGACACTTGGGACTCAATTCAATCAAGTAAAGAAAAAGGAGACTGAAACAATAAAGGAATTCATTACCAGATTTGACAGGTTGTACAATCAAATTCCAACACATTATTGTCCTATAACATCATCAATTTGTCTCCTCTACATGAATTCTTTTGAAGTATAGTTCTGATACATTCTCAAAGATAAAACTCCCATTTCATTAGTAGAGGCTAAAGAGTTTAGTATCAACATTGAAGAGAATATCCTTGATTCAAAAATAGAACCTGTTCAGTACCCTCATTCCAAGGCAGAAGGAAGAATGAAGGTTTCCAACAATAGTATTCTTGATCTGATTTCTTTCCTGACTCATAGGATAGACCAAATGAATACTCAGCTTTTTTAGGTGCAGAATCATCTTATGATCCATATGAATACACTGGAAAGAAATCAATTTGGTCCCAGACCTTAGTTTTCCATACAATAGAGAGATGCCATGGGTTGGAAACCAAGACCTCAACAAGAGGCAAAGGCCCCAGATACTTTAAAACATGTTGGGATAGTTGATATAGAAGCTTGGTGCCTCCCATGCCAAGAACCCCAAAGAGAATATGAGTGCCCTCGAAAAGACCAATATTAGCCTGACAATATAAACTTCATTTATATGATTTGCAATTTTAAAGATGAACAAGTTACCCAAGAGAAGATCAATGAAGCCAAAAGA
>CBVK0100087033.1:0-11515 GCA_900067695.1 Picea abies
TTAGACCAAGTAGATCTTAACTAACTCATAAGTGTCTAAATATCCTAATATCTCCAACTACTGCAAGTTTTGCTTGAATGTTTTGTTTTCTCTCTTCAATGCTAAATTTTGTTCATACATGTTCTTAAACTGTTTGTGCAGTGGCAGGGTTCTTCTTACCATTTCTCTGTCCTTATCTATTGCAGGTTCATAATCATCTAAATGTTCTTTTAGCTTGAGCCTTGCTTTCCTATCCTTCTCCCTGAGTTGAATTATTACATTGTGTGCCTCTTTTAGCTATCTTCTTAGTCTGTTGAAAGTATGTTGATCCTCACCATGGGTAGTCTTCTTCTTTTTTCCTTCTGTTGGTTGGCCCTTTGTTGGAATTTCTTCCTGAATTTGCAATTTTCTGGCTTAGGATCTTGCCAAAGGAACATTAGGCTTAGGTTTTTCTTTCAACTATGAACTTTTCTCCACTACCTTCCCCTTACATTTTATTTTGGAAATTGTTGGAGTTAAAGGCATTGATGTTTCACCTGCTACTGAGATATCTTTCTTGAAGGAATGTTCCAAATCTTTTTTCTTCATTTCCTTGTTCTCATGCTACAACTACGCTATGACAAAATGAGTTTTATTCAATTGTTCTTGTAGCTCAATTATAAGGTTGTCTTTGTCATCAGGGAGATTTATTTTTGTGATTTCCTCTGGAGCTTCATTAAGTGCTTGTGATGTGTGGATGATAGGCATATTTTTTGTTGCTGACCTAGTAACCAGTTTACTAGGAACTTTGACCACTTCTAGGGAAAATTGGAGCTTTTTCCCTCTCTTCTTAGCTTCTTGTCTTATTACAGGTTCCTCAATTTTCTTTCCCCTCTTTTTGACAGAACTCTCAAGGAAAAATATGGTGGTATTTACTACAAATGAAGTTGCATCTCTCATGCTCTATGGGTTGCTAAAAGAATCAATTGTTATCTTTGATGACAATGCAAAATCTTCCCAATCTTGATTCCTCTTTCAAATTTCTTCTAACACCAACAAATTTATTAATGAAAAATGGAAGAGGTTGGGTTCCCCTTGACCTTTCTTTACTTGCACGTCATCATCCATATTTCCTAGGCTTCTAAATAGGTAATAGGGTAGATTTAAATGTTTCCTACCAGTGAAGTGCATTAAGAGCCTAATATGATATTGGTAAACCCTAGTGAATATCCCCTCACATGTGAAAAACATTTCAATTACCGTGAACAAGTTTCTATGATTCTCTAATAGAAATTCTCTGGGTATGGTGGCTCCAAAATCTATGTTTCTAAATTTAGGCTTCAAAAATTCATGGTAGTAGGCTAGATCCAGTTGCATACCTTTGAACCATTGCTCTCCACAAGTAGCGATATATGTTGCAGCAGTGATGGTGGCTTCAGAAACATGAAATTACATGTTTCCCACTTTAGCGTCAACACCATTAAAGCTTAAGGAAAAATCCTTTTCCACCTGCATGTTGTACCCTTGAATATTTTCACCAAATCTAATGCTACCCACTTGTTCAAAAGAAATCCTAATTGTTTGATCTACATTTACTAGCCTTAGGTCTTGAGGATCAAATCTAACAATATCGACACCTTTTGTAGTCGTCCTCCTGCCTTGTGGATTTTCCATGATGTCGATGTATGTTTCTTACATGTGGGAAATAAATAAGAGGATTGTGCACAGGGTAAAACACAACAATTGCATATGCACAGTGAATGAGAAAAATTAGGGATATAGTTTGCGTTTTAGGGTGAAAATTTAGGCCTTTAGGTTCATAAGAATGGTCTTCCTTTAAAAAATCAACTAGGGGATGAAAAATATGGTTAGAGAGCACAAGAGTAATGAAGGTGATGATGTGTAGAACTGTATGCAGTCTCCCCTGCAACCTATGTGCAACAAACCGAATGAGGGGTTTTCCATTTGCAGAGAGAAAAAATGGTGATTAAGATTTTTACTGCAGGTAGAATGAGGTAATTTGAAATCAAAAATCAACTTAAACCACCACTTGAAACAATCATTTCCTTGTTGTACTTCTTCAACAGATTTGTGCAACATTAGGAAGTTGTGTAGCAACTTGTGTAGCACTCCAATTTGCTTGATGATGCCACATGCCCCCACTAAATTTGAGGTCATGAGATTTGATAAGCCATGATAGGACTGACTCTAACTAATTTTGATTGATCACTTGATCTTTCATTATGACCCTTATTTGATATGACAACCCATATTCTTTGACATCAAGACCACATGACTCAAAATTTATTTTATGACCCTATCTAAGCAATTTTATTAATCACAAACCCATTGAATTATAACATTACTTTCACCTAAGAGAAAAATGCCATGGATTTTATGAGACAAAAGAATGAATTTACCCTACCATACATACTTAACCTAGACTCTAACAACCTATTTATAGGACACTAACAATGGATCCAATGGGGATGGCATCATCCTTGTGAGGTGCCAAAGAACAAGCAGACTAGTAGCCTAATCCATGGGCCCTTTATTGACTAACTATACTTGACTCTATACAAATGATCATAATTTTGAAAATTGAATTTCATAAGGAGAACACTTGGTAACACCCACCAAAACCTTAGGGCCTTCTCTTCGAGCTTCAAATTCTATTGAATGCTACCCAAACTTGCAATAATTAAAAGAAATGGATATTTACAATGAAGTGGAAGATCATATTGCTTTAAGTAAAATAATGTTTGAGAAACCTGCCATTAATGGGACCTCCATTGATGTATTCTCCATTAAGCTCCTGTAACAAAAATGCATTTCTCCCATGATATGTTGCAACCTTGTATGGTCCCTTATAGAGGTTTTCAAATTTATCATGTTTTCCCTTGTCTTCGTTTCTTGCATCCCATTTTAACACCAAATCATCAATCTAAAAATCATCATCCTTTGTTCTCCTATCAAACACCTTCTTCATTTTTTCTTGGTATAATTGAGCATTCTTGTAGACCTCTCCTCTCATCTGATGGACATGAACTAGTTGACATATCCTCCTCTGAATGTTATTAAGTTCAACATCTACCCCTTGCAATAGCTTCATGACTGGAAGCCCAAGTGAGGTGGGAAAAACTACATCTGCACCATAAACAAGATGTAATGGAGATGTACCAATAGACTTCTTTGTACTTACCCTATCTTCCTAAAGTGAAAAAATCATCTTCTTGTGCCATGATTTATTATTCTCCTGTAGTAAATTTTTGATGATCCTAATCAATCTCTTGTTAGATGACTCAACCAAACCATTACCTTGTGGGTAATAGGTTGTTGAGTAGCTAAGTGTGATACCATAATCATTGCAGAATTTTACTATTTTTTTATACTTAAAAGCAACATCATTATCAATAATAATCCTTCTTGGACAACCAAACCTTGAGAGTATATTACCTTCCAAAAATTGAATGATGAATGAATCAGTTTATTGTCGAGTAGGTACAACCTCTATCCACTTTGTAAAATAGTTTGTGGCTGTTAAAATCCATATATGTTAGGCTAAGGATGAAGGATGCACTTCTCCTATAAAATCCAAGCTGACGCAAGTCTTCCCTCAGCAGCAGCTCGCCTACCAGGACCTTCTCTTTCTCTATGGCCCAAAGAGTCGATATCTCTTCCAACTCCCTCGGGAGTTCCTCACCCACAGTCTTTTTGACGGTCCTCCCTTCATGCTTCGGAAGATCGGGTTTCGCGGACTCGCGAACCTTGCGCATGCCTCCGTGCAATTTGAAATTCTGAACCCCGATCCCCGAGGTCAATGGTCAACTCCTCCGTGTATCGGGGATTTCCCTATCGGGAAATCTGTAGACGATAGGTGACGATTCACTCACCTTTCAAACTCCAAGTGTCGATGTGAAATGCCACGTGCCGTCCTCCACTCCGTCACCGTGGGACCTTTCGCAACTCGGGGCCTCGCTATTCTTCCGTGTTCCCTTCGACTTCGAAAATACCGAGGTGCCGAGTCCCAACCCCTCGGGATCTCGTGCCACCTGTCCCTCCGAGGATCGACGGTCCCGATTGATTTCGACGTGCATGTGTTCTTGCACTCGCCAACCCCGAGGTGTCGATGCGTGATAGCAAACTGACCTTTCCATGCACTTGCGAGTTAACTCCCTCGCTATTTCCTCATGATCTGATGGTCCACGGAGTTTCGAAGATCTACTCGACAGCTTCAAGTCATCGATTCTCTTCCTCTGGGAGAGTTCTCCGCTTCACCACCTTCGCACAGTATGAACTTCACTGTGGTTCGTTTCCTCCGTGAAGTGAAGGTGCTATCCCTCTTGAGCTTCGGTAACTTTGGCTCCTTCAGAGAGCCCTCGAACACTTTCCCTGTGCTCGACTTCAACCTCCAATCACTCTCCAAGTCTTGAAGTCTTCCAAGTCCCGTGAACTCTCAGTCACAGCGAACTCGATCTCACCTTTCTCAGACTTGCTACTGAAACTTCACGTCCGACCTGCACTTCACCTGCATGACTCGAACAACCAATTTCACTCTGGCATACGAGAACAAGAGTTTGACTGCTTAGCCTCCTCGACGCACTCTATGCGGAGGAATTCAACTGCACTCTATGTAGGAATCTCTTGGCTCAAACAGAGAAACAATTGAAACTCATTTCTCATTCTCTCAGGTTTCGAACCTGATATGAAATCACATATGCAGCATATAAAAGATAAGCATAAAGAGAAGCAAGAATGCAACAACACAACATCAACAGCACACACAATTCAAACACAGCCATGAAATTGAATCAAGAGTCCTCTTCTACTAATTCAATCTGTACATGGGTTTTCTTCTCAAGCTCTTTGTCTTCTCCTCTCCTCCGTTCTCTATGCTTGATAACAATTAGAATCCCCTATACAATGTACAAGGAGGGTGCCTATATTCATTTTCCCTCCGAGGAGTAAAAACTGTCTAATCTTCAGCTAATCCTATCTACCAGCATTAAAACTATTTAATGTCTTCTTATCTACAATATATTACAAGTGTGCTCGACTTTGAATGCCTTCATTCAAACGGCGGCGCAACATCTTTCCAAGAAATTCAAAAATGCACGTGCTGGCCTGTCCAGCTGTATTTTCTTTCTCCGCGTGCTGGCTCGCTTGATCAAAATGTGGATGCTCCTGCATCACAAGCCCCGTTGTTGAAAAGGAGATTCTATGGAAATGGGATTCAATGGTAAAGGAAACAACTTTCTTTTCCCTTCAAATGTCTGACACTCATGATAGCTAGAAACCTGCTTATACCCAACAACAAAAATAGTAGGCTAGTAAAACCTTGATATTAGGATTTTATTAACCATTGCTTTCGAATAATGATAACCTCCACAGTCACCCTTATGGAATTCCTTCATGGTCTTCCAAGATTCATCCTCTAGAAGACATTTTAATAACACTCCACCAAGGTCTTTCAAGTTTCCAATAGAGGGAACCATTAAGTGCACAAAACTTGGTTTCTTTTTTCTTTAAAAATCTAGCTTTGGTTTTTGTCAATTTAGGAGGAGCCTGCAAATTTTGTAGAGCAAAGATAATGTTGTTGTACTAAGGCGAATCCAAGAATTTCTGATTTACGTCTCAAAATTCCTTAAACAATTCATTGTAAATATACATTTATTCATATGACCAAGAAAATACATCTCATAATTCCTTAAATAGGTTAATGTAAATATAAATTTCTTTACGCAAACAATCTGCACCAATATAAACATTGTCAACCTTGCCAGGGGTTTGAGAGATGTTGATGCAATGGTGGGAGATATATTCGCCATGTTACCTTCAACATATATTTCATGCTTATCCAACAGGACCATGATGTGACAAACAATCTTGCTCATGGTGGACCTAAAATCATCTCGCTCAATCCTTTCAAGCTTTGGGAGGAAATAAGATTTGTGGTGAAGGTCCTCCCAAGGCCTATCAGGACCAGCCATGGCCTCTAAGATCACTTCGTCTGAAGGAAAAGTATTGTTGAGGAAATCATGTGGACTAGATGAGTTTACGACCCATATGGGCTCTAGGACAAGATCCACCTCTTCCAACCACAAAGAGGGAGGATCTGGGTCTGTAGCGACATCCAGGATAGCTTGATATGCGATATTGACTGCAGACAATGGAATTTCCATTATGATGTGTGAATGACCTTCATAACTTGTAGTCAGAGAATGTAGAGTCTACGGGTCATCGAAATATAAAGTATGGAACAAGACATACCTCAATGATTATGAGGATTCATCAGAAATGGCATTAATATATGATATTGGTGCCAAGAAATTAAAGGTTCCCATTAAGGAAGGATACATTCTGACACCAATGTTCTCAGTTTTATTTGGAAAATTATCGTCAATGGGGACTGAAGGTCCCACCGATGTAGAGGAACTAGAGCACATGAAAGATAATTGGTCTATCACTACAACCTTCCCTTCATGAGGAAATCATAAAACATGAAACATCGACGACACGACAGTTGTCATAGCGTAAGTCCAGTTACACCCCAGTAAAATATTATAGTCAAGGGGTGCATCAACCACCTTGACCTCAACCACCACGGTTTACCGCCTAAATAGACCTGAAGAGAAGGGAAGATACCATGGGGTCTGAATGAATGCCCATCAAATGCAGCTAACATATTCATAGATTGAGAAAGTTGGGGAGAGCCAAGGAATTTTCAACAAGATAGAGACATCACAGATGTCAAAGCACCTTCATCGATGACAGTATGTTTAATAGTGTTATTCATACATTCCACGTGGATTTTAAAAGCCACATGGTAAGGTAAGTGATGCTAGACATATGTAACATCAAACTTTATAAATTTTGAGCCACTTGGGTCAAAATCCCCTAACTCAAATAACAAGGCATTCCTCTATGTTTGGAACGTCTGCAGTACCTCCAAAGTTGACATCGTACATGGTTTTTGGCCCAAATCCTTGACAATCGAGCAATTTTAGGCAGCTTTGGCATTGGGATTATGAGCAGAGCACTTAAGAACTCCTTTCAAAATGTGAGGCATAGGGTCAAGCTATCAATCTGCAAAGGTGTTTCCTAAGGGGGAGGCTTTGTACCCAAAGTAGGTTGTGGAGGACTATAATCACGAGTCCTAGTGGCTATGCTAATCTCAAATGGAACCATATTCATGCATTGATGGGGACCATCATGTGTCGGGGGAGTTTGACCTCCAACCAACGCATTTCTGGTGTTTGAGGTGCATGAGGACATATTTTGATTATGTGGAAATAAATTAGTCAACATAGCAAGTTGTTGTGTTATAAGCCTCGAGACCTCCTCTATCTTAGGGCATAAATGGGTAAGGTGATCCTCTTTACACAAATTACATGGAAACTTCACCTTCTACTTTTATTTCTTTCCCTCACCAACATTGTTATCGAGCTTGTTGTTACTCTGATTGTCCTTTTTCTTGTTATTTTTCTTATTATTCCCACCCTTGCGATTATTATTTCTACCTTTCCTCTTATTCCCTACGGGATGTTGGTTATCCTTCGGGTTCTTCGACTGCACAAAATGTACCGCTGATGATTGGGAGAGAGGAGACAAAGTCATAGCTTGTCTCGTTGTAGACTGGTTGAGAGAAAACTTTTGCATCTGATTTGTCACATCGTCTGCATATTTGACATTTTCCAAGAATATAATTCCATCGGCATGGGGCCCAGAATTTTGTCTTGGATCGTTACTCGATCGTGGTGCATTAAGAATAATTTCATAAAGTATCCCAGATTGAGCGTATATAAGATCTAATTGTTGGGATTTAAATATGGCCTCTTCCTCAGTGATTACTCCATATGTACAAACATCCTTCGAATTATACAGTAATAGAGACTTAATAAACCATTCCAATATAAACTCTAGAGGAATTTTATCTTTGATCAAATGCTTTCTTCTATGCCACTATTGAATGTGATATGAGATGTGGGTGGCTTTGTCTTGACAGAAAGTCGATAAAATATCGGTATCAACATCGTAACGAATCGACAATTGAAAGTGGTTGACAAAAACTAAGGCCAACTCATGAAAGGTTCGATGCGTGCCCCCCGATAACTCTATGTACCATTTCGCGACAACCCCCGTAAGGGTGCATTGAAACAGTCTCGAACAAACCAAGTCATCATTGAGAGAATTCGATGAGCACCATAAGTGAAAAGAAGTAACATGATCTATGGGATCCTCACCACTCTTACCCTCAAATTTTAGAATGTCTGAGGGAAGATTGGAAGGGACAGGGGGACATGTCAGATCATGAAACACAGGGCCGTTCATTAATCTCGACAGATCTGGAAAATTCAGCATGGTCAGAAAAGGGATCCTTGGTTGCAGTGTCTAAGACCATGCTCCTAGGAAAGATTGACTTTGGGGAACTGTGGGCCAAGTAGGGTTTTTTTGAAAACCATGGTCATGCCTAGTAGGATAATATCCCCCTACCAACTGATTTATGAAAGTTTGTAAATGAATCATCACTAACGGGGATGTTTGTGAGGAAAAAGGGGTATGATACGGGTTACCCATGTGAGGATATACATTATCCCCTGACGAATGAACTCTGTACGAGGGATTTCCCATGTGAGGATACACATTTCCCCCTGATGCAATACCATAGGTGGGAGGAGGATTCTCCATCAGAAAAGAATTCGATGGAACATGCATTGTGGACGAAGGATAGATGAATGAGATATATGAAGTAGAAACACCACCCATTTTCCCATTCCATCCTTGAAAACTATAACTAGGATTGGGTCAGAAGGAAGGAGGATTACAACCCCCTATCATAGGAAAATACTGATGGATAAAACCCCCACCGAAAATGAAAGGATTATAAGGAGGCGACATTCCCACGGGCCCAAAACTAGTATTGGCATTAGATATTGACAAGTGCAGATTCATATTTGACATACAAAAAGAAAAACGATTAGAGGCTAGATGCATTGACTGAGCACTACAAATAGAATTCATTGTCGCAAAGGCGTTAGGGGGAATGAAGATTGATGATGACGAATTCATGCCATTCGATAATATAAAGGGATTTGTCCCCATGGACTGAGATCTGCTCATGGACTGGGTATCACTGACTGAGGGAGTCCTTGAAATCCAAGTAAGTGATGATGAGGGAGTTATGGGGACTCCAATAACCATAGCGAAGTTTGGAGTCAAATCAGGTATCATATCTGAATATGTGCTCATGATGGGATGATCATGACCCTGAGAAGTGGAGATGTGTGTACCGCGTTTACTAACTCTACACCTTTTAGGAGGCAGTTTCGGTATCGTACCAAACTATGGTAACTGATCGAAGCATTGAAGAGACCAGTAGGGAGGTGGGTCTCGCTCCATGATGACTCAAAACCCGTGATGCAATGAAAAATCTTAAGGACAAATAATATACAAATATCAAACTCCTAAATAAAACTAGAGGCCAATGCATGCAAACATGATACGATGGTTAAAAGGGACCTCCCAAACTAAAGAAGGTATGCCTCTCACAAGTGGGGATGAGACTTCTAAACAATAGAGTGTAGATAATAGAATCAGTTATAAGGACCTTAGTGGGCTTCACAATGAAATCTGTCAGATCCCTCTAGAGATGAAATCCTCCATAAAGTTTGTGTGTTGTACAATCCCTATCTGACTAAGAGTACCTTCACAATAACCCCTACAAGAAACCTATGTGGATACCTAGGTCAAGAAACTAAGGTCACCATGGTATAACCAATGCTCCAGTGAGCAGTCGCAGGTCCAATCCACCATATGGGCAGGGTAGCTAAGCCTGAATCCCAAGAAGCACCAAGGTACTCCAAGAACCCCCAGCTACGAATAGAACCCCATAAATATCTTTGATGTTAGGAAGGTATTAGAGGGTTATCTATGTGTTGGCAGCCAACCCATTTTTTTTTTTGATTGCTCTCAAAAAACTGCCTACACCCCTTGTGGTATCATGACAAATCATTGTCACTTTATGCTAATCGACATTCGTCTTATTTTTGCGACCATCACAATTCAATTTCGTTTTAGTTTTCACAACTACAAGTGTGAAAACACTCCTTTTCGCTGATTATATTGTCGTCGCCTTTGGTTGATGCTTGATCACTGGTTTATCATCTAAGTGCTAAATGTTGTATTAAACTTATGTTCTTGAACATTATCCTACCTTGATTGCATATTTGGATGTATTTTTGTTAAACCTTGGCATGAAAAGTTATTGTTCTTGTTTTGGTCTTATGAAAATTAAAATGGATTTGGTCATATGGTTTCTATCCTTGCCTTGGACTTTTACTCGATTATTATATGAAGGAATTTTGATCATATGG
The DNA here is from genome assembly GCA_900067695.1 of Picea abies. Classification (NCBI taxonomy): domain Eukaryota; kingdom Viridiplantae; phylum Streptophyta; class Pinopsida; order Pinales; family Pinaceae; genus Picea; species Picea abies. Next base: position 10,332 of record CBVK0100087033.1, read on the forward strand.
TTCTAAGACTTTGGGATTTAAGCATATCATATGCACCGAATGCATTGACAAGTTTACAAGGTATGGAGCAATGGTTTCAAGGCGCATAGGTTAATCATATTCAAATTGATACTTGGAATACTATGTTTGCAAAGTTGGATTATACGTTGAATATCATTTGATCCCGAGCTATGTATTAGCGCTAAACCCTGTGATTAAGCGATTGAATGAACGGTGGAATTGGCACGTTGAATCGATAGTTAATGCTGGTACTGTGCTGATTTTAAAGCTTAACACTTGGCACGTTGTTATCATATGAGGTGTTGGTTCTGACTCGGATAAGTGGCACGTAGAACTGGTGATTCACCTGTTGGCTGGTCGATGCATTTGTTTTAATGATTATGATTTTAAACAGCTCTGTACAGATCATTAATGTAATACATGGTGATGGTAATCCCACCACCTTCGCACGCCTGAGTTGTTTTCGGTCTCATCCAACATTCAAACTATGCAAACCCTATTGCGTTCACTCTGTGCATTGATCGATTGGTGTGAACCCTACCATGAGCAGAGGTTATGACTCCTGTGGTGAGAGCCGAACCTAATGGATGTCAAGCACTGTTAACATTTGATGGTGCATACAACGATCTTGAGGAATACGGGTGGATTTCGTTTATAAGTAAGTTCGATGGTTTTAATACCTCTGTTGCTCGGCAATTTGCACTGTCGTTTGACGGGTGCCGAGCTAAAGTTGGAGATGTCCAGCTCGAAATCACCGAACAATCTCTCAGCCTGGCAACTGGTCTGCCTGTCAAGGGGCAGAAGTGGTCCAAAAGCTACAAATTTTGTGATGTCCCGTGGACATTGTTGTTTCGGTCTCGGGCAGTGAGGTCGTGCAACAAAGGTTTACCTGCGAAGATGTTGAAACCCCGCTGGCATGATTTGTTGATGATCCTCAAGCAATTTATCACTTGTGAAGGCAGGTATGGATTTGTTTTCCTGTTTCATATACAATTGTTGATGGTGTTTATGGGTTTCGAGTTAAGCATGCCACATTATCTACACCGAAGCTTATTTAAAATGGCTAAGAAATATAAGCAAAGTCTGGCTGACACTAGCCTTTTCCATGTTGGGTTGATTAAAATACTGGTTGTTTTTGAACTCGGTTTACGTCGAGATTCCTGGCCCGATTTCCTCAACCACAA
>CBVK0100087037.1:0-10780 GCA_900067695.1 Picea abies
GAAAGTGGGGGATGGTGGTTGAAACCTCATTTCATCACATAAATGGAAAGCATGAAAGGATGGTCGTGGCGGCTAGCTAACATCCCAGAACTCCTTTGCAAATGAGTTTTCCTGCAAATCCCATATTGTTTTAATGTCGCATTTGACAAAGGTAGACAAGTGCAGTCTGACATCAGAAGGAGGAGATGCAAATCTTTGAATGCAGGGGTTCGTTCATGTCCTTGGGGGATGTTAGTAGTTCTGAGTATATATACTCAGTTTGGATATTTTGTTAGGGTCGATGGTAGAGAAAAGCTCCCGAATTGTAAAATTTTAGTGAAGCCTCTGGCTTCTGGTTATGTATCTGTATTTGAGACTTCTTGTCTAATCTAAGTCAGCTTCTTTCCTCCATCTTATTATGCGTCTGATTCTGAATTTTCATGACTGAAGGATTCTCATGGACCATTGTAATTGTGTTGTAATGGATGTTTTATTGCAGTGTTGATTATAGTGTTTTTTGTTTCTTGAAACATTGAATCCAAGAAGATCTTGTTTTCTGAGTTTTTCTTCCTTAGGCTATTGGAAAACCTGATGTTCATAGAAAAACTTTACATTTACTTCTCAAGTTCTTCCTCCTACTCACCCTTATTACAACATTACTGACTGAAATTAGATCAAGACCTCACCTATCTGTGCATACCGGCCCAGTTTTCTGAGTTAAGATTATACTTTTCTGAGACTGTGCCCACTCGGCCCCTTTTATAACCAACCCATGACATAAAAATCTGATGGGTATCAGGCTTACCTCTACCACAATCCAGAGGTTACTTCTGGTGCTAACAATTTTCATATAACTGGGACCACCCTAAGGTCTCATGCCTACAAGAGTTTAGCACCATGGTTAGTGTTGCAACTAGAGGTCGACTGAGGAAGTCAACAACTCAATTGGTGCTACCCTTCTTGTACTTGATGTTCAAGTGGAATTTTTGTAGGTATGTGGACCACTTTTGGATGTGATTGTTCTGTAACTTCCCTTGTGTTTGCATGAATTCCATAGGCTTGTGATCATTTTGGTTGATTGGTTCCTTTCCAAAAATGCAATTCTTTCACTGTCAATATGCCTACAAAATGGAGTAAATATCCTTGTCATAGGTGGGGCACCTTTGAATAGTGTCGGATATAATTTCTCTATGATAGGACACTAGATGTCCCTGTTGAGTGAGGACTACACCAATATCATAGTCAAAGGCATCTGTCTCAATCTCAAATGGTTTTTGTAGGTATGGTAGTGTGAGAATTGATGTGGAGTAGATGCGGTGTTTAAGATCGTGAAATGATTTTTGTTGTGTCTCAGACCAAGAAAAAATGGATTTCATTCAACCCTTTGTCACTTGACTTAAGGGCCAAGTGATATGAGAGAAACCTAACACAAACCTTCGATAGAAGTTGGCAAGGCCCAAGAAGTTGAAAAACTCTATCAGGGTTGTCAAGGATGGCCAATCGTGAATGACTTGGATCTTGGTTAGGTCCACATGCACTCCATGTTCATCCACAATGTATTCAAACCTTGAATCATATTCATCCCAAATGATCATTTCTCAAAATTAGTGTATAATTGGTGTTGTTTTAGGGTGCTCGAGACTTGTTAGATGTACTACAAATTCTCTTCCCAAGTCCAACTAAAGATGAGTATGTCATTCAAATATATGACCATATAATAATTTGTGAAGGGTTGCAAGATATTGTCCATCATCCTCACGAATGTCATTGGATCATTAGTCAAGTAAAAAGGCATGACCAACCACTCAAAAATGCCTTCTTTATATTTGAAGGTTGCCTTCCATACATCAGTCTATTCTATCATAACCTAGTGGTAGCCTAACTTTAGATCAATATTACTAAATAACATGGCACCCTTAAACTGATCAAGAATATCATCAATCTGGGGAATTAGTTATCAGTTCTTGACAATGATCTTTTTCAGGGCTCTGTAGTCAATACATAGTCACCATGTCCTATCTTTATTTTGCACCAACACAATTGAGATCCCACGAGGTGAGGAGCTTGGTCAAATGTGTCCCTTTTAAACGATATCATGAATTTTGTGCTTGATTTCTTCATTCTCCAGAAGGGATCACCTATATATTGGACCTTTGGGTAAGGGAGCACCAGGTATCAAGTCAATAGAATCTTTGAACTAACAGTGTAGAGGCACCCTTGTAGGTGAAACGAATATGTCTATGTATTCCTCTACAATCTTGTCCAATTATTTATTCTATGTAGAGAGACCCTATGTTTAAGTTGTGGTGGTCGTAATGACCTTTTGTTCCCCTTATGACCGAACCATGAAGAGGACAAAATTCACAATCTATGAGATTACTTTGCATCACTATTTTTTCGATATCAATGAAATTGCAGTAGTCGGAACTACCTCATGTACTCTGTAGGGTTGACCCCCCATATTGATAATGAAACTATGGGGTTGAGACTCACAAACATCATGGTGTTTACACATATAAGGTTTTCCTAAGAGAACATCACAAACTTCAATTGGGGAAACATCACATAGTACCTCATCTTTGAAGGGCTTGATATCGTAGGATAGGTGTCACTGCTAGCTAACGCAGAGGTCTCATCCTTGAATCAACCAATCGATGGTGTATGGTTGCAGGTGTGGCATCATCGACATATCCAATATTTTGATGACCTTAGCTGAGATCATGTTCTTATGGCTCCCACTATCAATAATGAAATGAAATGGGGTTCCCTTCACCCACATATTTGAATGGAAGAGGCACTCCCCTTCCTCAAGCTCCTGTAACTCATCGGGTTGGATTTTTGTAGTAGTGATGGTAGCACTAGGTTCTTCATCAATGATCCAATTTCCCTTATCGTACTCCAAATCATAGTCTGAGTCAAGTTCCGACTCATTTTCTTTAATCTCAACCAACAATGATTGTTTTGAGCGACATTCATCAGTGTTGTGTCAAGGGATTTTGTGGAAATCGTAACATTTTCTAGTTTCCTTCTTTGTCTTCCCATTACCCTTATTTTCCTGTGGCTTGGACTTGTTATATTGAGGTTTTCCTTCCTTTCTCTATACCTTGTTTTGTGAGCTAAGGCCACCTTTCCATGCTTCTATTATTTTGGATTTGCAGACCCAAACTCCTGCTTATTCCACTACCTAAATTTTTTCTCGATTTTGAAATCATATCAATAAGCAACTTCCAGTGAGGATATGTCCAATAAATCCATGTTTTTTATTATGTACATGTGCAGGTCACTACAGTACTTTAGAACCAGGTTTCTCTCAGAGTCTTTGATACCCAACTTTGAGCGTAAGATATGGAATATGTTAGTGTACTCCAACAATGTATGCTCTCTTTCTTGATCTGAGTCATTAATCTAGTGTATTAGTCATAATAGTTTATGACAGGGTAGAAATATTCCTTGATGATCCAAATTATTTTGAGAACGAAATGAAGGCGGAGATATAACAATGAAGTATACATAGATATTGTGAGATACATAGAAATATTTCAATAAACACAGAGATACAATAATGCACATTTTTATTAATGAGAGAATGTACAGAAACTGTAAAATTACAGAGTGAATGAATCACTAGAATGGTGGCAGCTTATCTCTGAGAAGATATGTGATGGCTATGCTCATTTGAAAGAAGATGATGATGTTTACAATGAGGATCTAGATGAATTTTTAACATAAATAAAATCCAAAATCCTAGCCTCGGAAGATGAAACGCCAAAAGGTTTCCGAGCCCCGATGGGGGTAGTTGGTACGTCAACTTCCCAAGGAAGTAACTTTTGCATACAATATTTTTTTATGGATTTATATACCTCGTTGAAAAGGTCTAGATGAGGAGTACATATTTTTTTTTCCTAGACCATGATTTTCACTATTATTTGGGCGTTGTTGTGATAAAAAACCGTCGTTTAGGGCCTCAAAACGGCCCTAGAAGTTCAAGACCTAAAAAATAATAGAAAAAATGCCAAGGTGGAAACCCATGTTTTGAGCTAGTAGAATATGTGGGTGACCATAGATATCCACCTGGATCAATACTCCCCCCTTAGGAAGTAATGGTCTCCATTGTGTCAAGTCCCCAAGGAATCTTTTGTTGAATCTGAACCTTAGTGAGTTGCTTGCCTTTCTAAGGAAGTATCCCTGCTTAGCTTGTTGAAGTTTGTTATGATTGTGATGTTGGAGGGGTTGGATCTGTGTAACTAATATGGTTGCACGATCGTCCTAAGTGTGGGAGGAATCTGTTGGTGAAGATGAAACATGAAGAACGTGAAGGGATTTATCATAACTTGGTTTGACTGGGCAGTGTGGAGGCACACTCGTAGGTGCAATAGGAATATCTTGGTGCTCGGGCAGTGTGGAGGCACACTCGTAGGTGCAATAGGAATATCTTGGTGCTCTTGTAAAATGTTGTTGATCTGCTTCTGCTAGATAGAAGGGTCTTGATTTGAGGGTGCAGTGGTTGCATTTTTCTTCTCTTCTTACCAGATTGTGAAGAGGATAAACTTTGCAATATGAGAGATGAATTTGCAACACTATTTTTTTGGTACATTAGTCAGAACTACCTCTAGTATCTTGTAGGGTTGACCCCCCAGAGTAACAATGATTCTACGGGGTCGAGACTCATAAACAACATGATGCCTCCACATATATGGTTGGCCTAAAAAAAAATCATAGACTTCCAGTGGGGAAACATCACACGGTACCTCATCCTTGAAGGGATTGATGTCATATGACAGGTGACACTACCGGCTGACACGAAGATCTTGTGCCTGGTGAATCCATCCGATGTTGTATGGTTGCGAGTGTGGTGTTGTCAACAAATCCAACTACTTGATGACCTCTGTTGAGATGAGGTTCTTTTAGCTTTCTCTATCAACAATAAAATGCATTGTGGTCCCCTTCACCTACATATGTGAATGGAAAAGGCGCTCACCCTCATCAGGATCCTCTAGTTCTTCTGGTTGGATTGTTGTGGTCATGACAGTAGTAGTGGGTTCTGCATCAATTATTTTTCTCCTTCTATTATTGTCAGAATCAAAGTCTAAGTTGGGGCTCAACTATGTTTCTTTGAACTCAAACACCAATGACTATTTCGAGTGGAATTCATCAGTGTTGTGCCAAGGGATTTTGTGGAAGTCACACCACTTTCCAATGTCCTTCTTCGTCTTCCTATTACCCTTATTTTCTCATGGATTGGACTAGTTGTCTTAAAGTTGACTAATCAGTGAATTAGGAATGTCTTTACCATACTTTGGTTCTTATGGAATTGTAGACCCAAATTACCGCTTGTTTTACTGCTTAAATTTTTTCTTGATTTTGGAAACATATATATAAGTGTCCCCCAGTGATGAAATGTCTAGAAATTCCATTTTGGTTTGGATGTATCTATGTAGAGCCCCATGATATTTTAGAACCAGATGTTGTTGTGAGTCTTTGATACTCAACTTGGTGTGCAAGGTATGGAAGGTATTTGTGAACTCTGGCACTTTTTGGTTGAATGGAAAAGGCACTCCCCCTCCTCAGGATCCTCTGGTTCTTCTGGTTGGATTGTTGTGGTCATGACAGTAGGAGTGGGTTCTACATCAATTATTTGTATCCTTCTATTATTGTCAGAATCAGAGTCTAAGTTAGGGCTCAACTATGTTTCTTTGATCTCAGACACCAATTACTATTTCGAGTGAAATTCATCAGTGTTGTGCCAAGGGATTTTGTGGAAGTCACACCACTTCCCAATGTCCTTCTTCATCTTCCTGTTACTCTTATTTTCCCGTGGATTGGACTAGTTGTCTTAAGGTTGACTAATTTGTGAGTTAGGAATACCTTTACCATACTTTGGTTCTTATGGAATTGTAGACCCAAATTACCGCTTGTTTTACTACTTAAATTTCTACTTGATTTTGGCAACATATATATAAGCGTCCCCCAGTGATGAAATGTCCAGAAATTCCATTTCGGTTTAGATGTATCTGTGTAGAGCCCCATGATATTTTAGAACCAGATGTTGCTGCGAGTCTTTGATACTCAACTTGGTGTGCAAGGTATGGAAGGTATTTGTGAACTCTGGCACTTTTTGGTCCCACTTTTGATGTAGTGTAGTCCATCTCATATTAAGGAGCGCAAAGGTGATCTTTTCTCTGTACAAAAAATTGTGAACAAAGAAATAACATTCTAGCAAATTTAACCATTTTCCAAAGCATTTGCATCGATATAACCTTCAAATATGGGAATATCAAAATTAACTTGTACCTTGAATATGGTAGTGTCTCCAAAGAGACTGCTTGATGAAGATGTGCATGTTATTGTCGACAATTGTTGAAGGATTTGGGAAAAATTCTCGAACATCTCATTCCTTTGTTTCCCAATGGCTTTTGTGAGCAACAACTTGATGTGATCTTTTGCTCCCTCGTTCCTCTTCTCTTCCACCATGGGGGGATGCTTGGGCTAGAAATAGCAATTATCCTCAATGGAAAATAGCTTGAGACCCATTCTCTATACCCTGACCTCGTCAAGGACATGCACAAGAAATGAAAAGGAGTAGCATACTCTGATACCACTGATTTGGATTATTTTGAGAACGAAATGGTGAAGATATAACAATGAAATATACAAAGACATTCTGAGATACACTGAAATATTGCAATAAACACAGAGATACAGTAATGCACAATTTTTTTTAATGAGAAAATGTACAGAAATTGTAAAATTATAGAGTGAATGACTCGCTAGAATGGTGGAAAATTATCTCTAAGAAGAGATGTGATGGCTATGCTCATTTGCAAGAAGATGATTATGTTTACAATGAGGCTCTAGAGGCATTTTTAACATAAATAAAATCCAAAACCATAACCTCGGAAGATGAAACACCAAAAGCTTTGCGGGCCCCGATGGGGGTAGTTGGTAGGTCAACTTCCAAAGGGTGTAACTTTTGCATACGATTTCTATTTGGGGTGTTCTATACCTCATTAGAAAGGTCTAGTTGAGGAGTACATATTTCATTTGGCCCAGACATTCCTTTGGGCATATTTTGGTCATTGTCGATCCAAAAAAACTTCATTTAGTGCCTCAAAACAGCCTCGGAAGCTCAAGACTAGAAAAACCATAGAAAAACTACCAAGGTGGAAACCCATGTTTTGAGCTAGTGGAATAGGTGGGTGGTCATCGATTTCTGCCTACAATTGAGGGAATCAACAAAGGCTTCCCAAGTGGGTCCTGTCCCAAATTCCATAGACTTGTTTTTGTTATGTCTCTCCCAGTAACATTCCCACACATATTTGACACGGGGGAGGGATTTAAGGAGAGAGAAGGTGATATTTTGAGTGTCGAAAAAGTTTTGAACAGTGTAATAACCTTCTAATAAATTCAACCATTTCTACAAAGCATCTTCATCTATATGGCGATGTTGTCTAAATGTTCTATGTTTTGGCATTTTTCATCGAAATCCAAGAATAAACATCTAGGTGAAATATCAATTTTTTGGTTCTTAGACTTGAAGGTTTCCTAAGCACTCTAATTATATTAAAACCCTAGTTTAATTTTACTTTAGGTTAACTATTTATATTATATTAAAAAAACTATTTTAACAAGAAGGGTTGCGGAGTAACAAGTCCCTACCATGAAGACAACTGTGTTTCTTTGCCATAATGGGTAGGGACTTGTTGCACTTCCTAAACCTAAAACCCAATAATTGATTCAATCACATACCAACAACAATGTCCATAAGCCAACACATCTATTGCATAGAGATTACGGTTAGATTGTGATTCAAACAACGTATGACCCAATTGATCTGTTAGACCAACGATCAATGAAATAAATAAGAAGCCCAAACATTGCCATAGGGGTGCAATTGGAGTCGATTTATAACACCATATTTATGGAGTAAGGAACCCATTGAATATACAAAATGAATGTAGCTTATACAATGTCCCACGCAATCAATTGAAGGAACCATACATGAAATCGAAGCACACTTCAATCACACAACAATTACAATGAACCCACAGGTCTAATGCAAATATATGGAAATGAGTAACAACTATTAATCCAACCAGGGAGAGATTGATGGAGGTTTCAATAGATCTATTAATCCAACCAGGGAGAGATTGATGGAGGTTTCAATAGATTTTTTGAAAATATATAATATTAAATTAAAATTATAAATTATATGTAATCTATTGTATATTGTAATTGACTTACGAATTAATTAAAGGTATTTTGGTTGAAGTTTTAAAAGACAATTTAATCAAAATAAAATACATAGGCCTTATAAAATTAATAAAATACACACCAAAAAGCATCCATATAAATTAATAAAATATGCTCCATCATCATGTAAAAGTTTATGCCACTGACATTTGTTGTTGAGAATGGAAACACATGGATGGTGTTGGAAATGGATGCTAGTAATGAGACGGCAGGACAGATGGATGCCTGCAACAAAGTACAGATTAACCTCCATGCACAATGATTTAGCCAACTTTAAGGATAACCATGGACAATGATTGATTCTCGAGGCCCCTCCTTTTGCAACTTTATCATCCTGAATCCCCCAGCGGTATTTCTTCTTATTTCTCCTCAGTATGAGTAGGTTCCTTTGTCTTTTTCTTAGATAACTCTGTAAACTTAGTAGTGTTCTAGAGGTTCGTCCTAGAAGAACTTCACTTTCATTTAAATAAAAAAGAAATCACTCCCATGCCCTCTCTCTTAGGTCATAAAGGACGGTCTCATGCATTGGAGTCTCAGACCCGGGGAACATCCATTCTTATGGAAATGGATATGCAACTTATTCTCCATGCACAAACACTGTGAGTGGGGAAAAATGGGATGACTATTTTATGGACATGATAGCAAGTTACACGGTGATGGAAGTCTTGTCCCATCAATACATCCCTACACATAAATTTATGGTGAAAAGGTCCCAGGATATGCAACTTATTCTCCATGCACAAACACTGTGAGTGGGGAAAAATGGGATGACTATTTTATGGACATGATAGCAAGTTACACGGTGATGGAAGTCTTGTCCCATCAATACATCCCTACACATAAATTTATGGTGAAAAGGTCCCACGGGAACTGGAGAGGGTAAGCCTGTGGGCTCGAGAGTGAGCCACGTCATTACAACAAGGGATACACCAACAATGCAGATGTTGCTCTGTCTTTTAGTCATTATAACCAAATATCTTGTCACTTGTTTTTGTTTGCAGGGTTACCACTTTGTATATAATTGCAAGAAGTGCTTAAACGGTCAAGCGGTAAGTATCGAATCTCATTCTTTCAACTTCGAATTGGCATCTTTTAATATGCTCTAACAATAAGGTAGATAATCCACATTCCTTATCATGAAGGTAGCCTTAAGCTATAAGTTTACTCAACATACTGTCGGTTGTAGTAAAGTTTTAGTGTTAGCAAGGGAGCTTTGTTGAGCAACGGATGCTTTGATGAATATGCCCTTACAGTAACCCTGTCATATTGTGAACATCCGTTGAAAAGGAAAAATATTCGTTCAAATTGAAGAGAAAAACATAATTGAATAGACCATTTCTAGATTTTTTGGAGCACGACATTCTTTTCTGTTGAGTTCTATTATCCGATAAACACACTACCAAATATTATACATCGAGCTTGGCCAACAGTGAGAAACTACTCTCTCAAAGAAGGTAAAGGGTCGGTGTGGCTGGTAATACTTGGTCGGGCTAGTAAGGATTCTTGTGTTGGGTAGACTATGTGGAGGCATGCTGCCAGAAGGATGTACAGGGAAGGATTGAGAATATACATGGTCGAGACTTTTCTTAACACATAAATCACAGGAAAATAAGGTGTTAATTTGTTGATTACATAAAAATCACATGAAAATAAGCTGAGGAATTGAGAACATTGTTTTTCCTTTACAACACACTAAGAGAATGAAAACAAGAAGCAAGAGAACACACTAAGAGAATGAAGACAGGAAGCAAGAGATGGACGACTAGCAAGGTAATTACCACTTTTTCAGTTTTGTGTTTCTTGTAGTAATGCCTCTGGTATGCAATTTCAATTGAAATAGATTCAACTAGATGAGCTTTGTTTTGTGTAGTCTGATAGGATTTGACAGGTTTTTCGTCCCTGTTGAAGACCACTTCCAGCCTCTAGATTCATTCTCATGGCTTGGCAACCACGGAGAAGCTCTTCTTTAGATGGTGAATTTTAGACTTCCTTGGCCCTTGGCCACCATTCTTCAAGAAAGTGGTGTGGAATCAAAGCTGAAATCGCTTTCCAGGTAGAGATTCCAGTAGTGTTTTTAGTGACCGTTATCATTGAGAAAGGTTGTGAAGAAAGCTTCCTGGTACTCATAGTAGTCATAGATAATGTTTTGAAACATATCTGGTTTACTGGCAACTTCATCCTTCCACTGGCATGATCTAAGGAAATGGACGTTGCTTGTTAGGAAATAGACGCTTCTTTCCAATAAAAGAAAGGTGTTGATCATGCATGAAAGTTACAACTGGACAATGCTCAGCTAAATAACACTCATTTACAACCTTTGGACACAACAACATAAAGTTAATTGAAATTAAATAGGATATGATACACAAAATTCATAAACATTAGATGTTTATGAACTAATGCTAACTTCAAATCTAACATTAATTCATTTCAAACAATGTACACCTTAATGCACCATAATATGAGTCTCATTTCATAAGTTTCAAATCAAATAGTTCACATGTAATGTCCCCCACCTCTTAGAGAGGTGATCAGGAGACTCAGTGGCCTG